>MU836390.1:0-29593 GCA_029204225.1 Diphasiastrum complanatum | reverse complement strand
CCCCCCCCCCCCCCCCCCCCCCCCCCCTCCCCCCCCCCCTCCCCCCCCCCCCCCCCCCCCCCCCCCCCCCCCCCCCCCCCCCCCCCCCCCCCCCCCCCCCCCCCCCCCCCCCCCCCCCCCCCCCCCCCCCCCCCCCCCCCCCCCCCCCCCCCCCCCCCCCCCCCCCCCCCCCCCCCCCCCCCCCCCCCCCCCCCCCCCCCCCCCCCCCCCCCCCCCCCCCCCCCCCCCCCCCCCCCCCCCCCCCCCCCCCCCCCCCCCCCCCCCCCCCCCCCCCCCCCCCCCCCCCCCCCCCCCCCCCCCCCCCCCCCCCCCCCCCCCCACCCCCCGTATCTCATATACAACGGACATATGAGGAGGAAATGGGCTTCATCTTCCACCTCCTGCAACGAGCACAAGCGACCTAGATGACGCTCCCAGGAGATATTCCATGCACGACCGGCCTCAATAGCAAGTTGATGAGAGGAAATGCACAACTGCCCAAGACGATAGCGCAGGCCGTGTGATAGGGGCTGTGAGACAACAATGGCAAACCAAAAGGATCCAAAGAGAGGAAGTGTGTCTGGTAATAGCTCAATCGAATGCGGGAAGGAGGGAGCTCCAAGTCTGCTGCATATATCGACAGAATAAATAGCCTCGGATATATGAATGCGTACCACGAGGAAGATCCATGATAGAGATGCCCAAATGTCGTAAGAGATCAAACGCCTGCTAGTACCAGTATAGCTTGGCATGGGAATCAGCTAGGACACGTGAAGAAGTAACCGCAGCAATTACACTAGAAAATCAATTCGAGGTTGTCCATGCTATAAATATGGACTCCCAAGATCCACCCAACATCGCGGCCGCTGAAGAAAAAGAATAAGGCGGAAAAAGCCCTCAAGGATGATCGGAGGAGTAGCAAACTCAGCACATAGGATATCATGAGGGGTGGTAGTCTTGGCACGTATCATGCGACCCAACATAGTGGCCTGAATGCCGGAAATGCCTGCCCAGTCCCGGAGAGAAAGTCCTGGCAACCAGATCTCGGAGGCATACATCACTGCTGGAACCACCCGTGTGTGAAACAATTGGCATCTAGTAGCGGGATCAAAAATATGATTCATTGTACAACACGCTCGAACTGGACCAATGCTGAAAGATCGGAAGAAATGTGCGCAAATGCAGCTTGGCGGAAACCAAGAAGGGGCGCAGTAAACAGGACTCCCAAGTAAGAGGCAACAATGTCAACTTCCTAGCCGTCATAGAAGAATTGATAATTGTAAAAGCTTTGTCGATTGGTGTTGAAAATCATGATCTTCGTCTTTTTTAAGTTAACAAAGAGATCCCAAGCAACACAAAACCGATGTAAGACCTGTAAGTGACACTGCAACCCTTCTGGTGAGGGAGAAAGCAGAACAATGTCATCAGCATAAAGCAGAATGGGGATGAGCAAATGAGCCAGTAGGCAACCATCTCCACCTTCTTCACGAATGAGCGCTCAAGATCATCAATATAAAGTGCAAACAACTGAGGGGACAATGGATAGCCTTGCTTGAAGCCAACAGTGCTACGGATGGGAGAAGACAAATCAGTACCCAGCCGAATACGTGGTGCTAGAACTCTCTCATACAGCGCAACCACTACCACGAGAATAGAGTCGGAAAAGCCAAGCTGACGTAGTCTGCTGATCAAAAGATGACGAGGAACAGTATAAAAGGCCTTAGAGAGATCAACGAAACAAGCAAATACCTTCTTGCCCATATGCTTTGCCTCCTCAATGATAGTACGTAGAGTGAGGATATGATCAAGAGTGCTATAACCAGGGCGGAAGCCAGCCTGGCCAATCGCATACAATAGTTGAGAATCAGACTCTGCCGTAACGAAGTTCTGGAGAATAGTGGCATACAACTTGGCCATGGTATGACCAATCATAATAGTGCGATAGTTGTGGACATTCATGGCATCGCTTGCTTTTAGAATGGGGTGAAGGAGATTGGTGGCCCAAGGTATAGGGAAACCATCAACGACAGAGCGGTTGAAACAGCGGGCCAAAAAAGGGGAGGCGAGTTTGGCAATTGGTTTGAGGAGCTCGGTTGAAAGGTGGTCAATGTCAGACGTACGATTGTTCTTGAGTTTGCAAATGGTGGCTTCAACCATGTCAGGAGAAAAGAGGTCACAGTGGGTAGGACGAGAAGAAAGAGAGATGGAAGGGTGAGCAGTTGTATATAGGTCGGTTGCATAGGCGACCCAGGATTGAAGAGGGACAGGTACAATGGATAGGGGCTTATGAAGAAAGATCTTCCAAAAGTAGCCGAGGAAGCAGAGTGGAGGGAGCGAAGGAGGTAGGAGGAACGGGAAGAAAAGTAGGCCACTTTCTTTTTGCGGAGAAGGGAACGAAGCCACTTTTCTGCGGAAGAAGAAAGTGTAGAATTGGAGAATTTGAGGAACTCGACATATTTCTGGAAGAAAGACAGTCGTTGTCATACCATTTATTATGGGTACGACGATGAGAAGAGAAGCGGTGAGGGGGTGCAATGGCATGAGCGGCAGTAGTCAGGGCGTGTGTTAAAAAGGAGGCTAGGGTAGTGACATTAGAGGAGGAAGGAAAGTGGTCCAGAAGTCGAGAGACGTGGGCAACATAGGCCTGGGATCAATGAGGAGGTATACGATAGCGGGTGGGTCGAACAAGAGGGAAGGTGGAGGAGAAGGCGGACTTGGCGCTGGGGAGAAGGAGAGGTAGAGCAGAGAGTGATCAACGAGGACCAAGGTAGAGATGGTGAAGGATGCCAGGCGGGGCAATAAAGTAAGAGATGCAATGAAATAGTCCACTACGCTGTGACCGCCACCAAATGGGTGGCAAGTATATGCAGAGGAGGATGGCCATTGAAGAAGACCGTTAAGGATAATGAGACCGTGTGCTTGAGCCAACCTCAGAAGTTGTTCCCCAGAAAGCGTAACCATCACTGATGAGTCCTGAGAATAACGGGCATAAGAGGTATCCAACGGATGAAGAGAGAGTGTGTCAGCATAGAACTCAGTCTGGCGAGCGGTTGTGCGGGTGTTAAAGTCCCCTGCAAGCAATATGTAACCCGGTAGAGAGTCTAGAAACGCCGTCAGAAAGGTCCTGAAAAAGATCACCTCCCAAATCCATAAACACTGAAGTGTGGGGAGTAAAGTAGCACACTTCAACAAACAAGTCTTGGTCCAGCCCCAAGAAGGATGCAATAATCTGAAGCCACAAGTAACGACCATAAGTATCCTGAGACACCAACCGAATAGGAGTATACACCGACCTGTACAAACATGTGTGGAGCAGAAATCCACTGAAAACGAGAAATGTGCGGAAGTGAGTGTGTGGAGGACTCATATGTCTCTGCAAAAAGTAGAGAATCAGCCGAACACAGATAGGTGTCAAGATCAGCCGCTGTAGAAAAGGTGGAGAGGCCGCCGCAATTCCAAAAACCGAATGTGACGCTAGGCAGGGCTATCGGGCTGCTCCCATGCCCGAGTACCCCAACTTCCTATTGACGCTCGGAGAAAGAGCGAGGGTTGCCATTTGTAAATACCACCCACTGTTGTTTTGTCCTTGCCTCCTGAATAATAGTTTTACGCTGTAACCATTGGCAATGAGTAAGGTCATCATCTATGTAAATCTGAGAGCCTCGGAGAGTACGATGCGCACAAAGAACTGTCTGACGGTCGTCCATACTCCATAGTTTTAAATTTGACAAATAATACCTTCGGATCATGCTGGAGGCGCATACTAGATACCTGAAACTGAGAGCCCCATGCGTGAAGTAAACAAAGAGGTAACCTGGTCCAATGTTGTGCCCTCAGTAGGAAGACCCCGGAATCTTAAGTCAAGCTTTTTGCCATCCCGACGTTGTTGTTCTGCCAAGACGCCTTGTACCGTGATGTCTAAGGAGGGTGCTACAGAAGACGAAGAGGTGGTAGATGATCTCAGGATAGAAGCCCATGATTTGGTCTCACGTACTTCTTGCTCGAGAGTAGGTACCTTATGTACATGTTCCACCGTCTCATGAAGCCGCTGTTCAAGACCGGGAATCCGGGCAGTGCACTCAACAGTGTCATGTATTTGGCGCTCAAGTAGGGGAAGCTTACTCATGGATGCCTTAGTATCCTCAACAGCACGGGAGATATTAGGGATGATGTCCCTCTGCAAAGCACTAAGCGCAGCAAAGAGAAGCAATTTCAGCCTGTTGAGAGTCAATCGTGGCAGTCTTAGTAAGCAAATCTGCACGAAGTTCATTGAGTTGTGAAAGAAAAGCGGCAAATTGCTTAGAAATGTACTCATTCAGCGAGATGTTCTCGGGAGTGGTGTGCCGCGTGTAGGTGTGGCATGGCATGTGTCCCCCATAGCAGCTGAGGACGAAGCAGCAACCTGTGGCGGTGAGTGCTGACAGAATCGGTAGGCATGGTGGAGAGAGAGAGAGAGAGAGAGAGAGAGAGAGAGAGAGAGAGAGAGAGAGAGAGAGAGAGAGAGAGAGAGAGAGAGAGAGAGAGAGAGAGAGAGAGAGAGAGAGAGATGCAATATTAGAAAGATACATTATAAGTGTTTCATAGTTTTTGAAGTGTAATACGTCTTCTAACTGAAAAGGAAAAGAACTGAGTTGAACTGAAACTAATCTACACAAAAAGACTTGGAGGAAAACAAGGGTGAAGCCCAAATCTGTAAAGAATAAAATAAATAACAATAATCACTCCAACAATTTATCTAACATTGACACTAACGGACACCCCAGGTAACTGTCAGCTAGCTGCTCGTCCGGCAGAGGCATCTCCGTTGCTGACGACTAGGGTCCATGTGGTCATAACTCCGCCAACTGAAATCCTGTCTGGCGGTCACACCAGGTCACTGCCAGTGACACATCGAACCCACCTGGTCCCCTGGTGTCCATCCTGGTTGCTGGCCATGGCTAACACCATGGTCCTCGACCCCCTAGTAACCAGTCATGCCGGGATTGTGCTAGAACATGACTGGTGTCTAACAGATTGACAACCTAAAACAATGGCTAGAACAATGTCATAATAAGTGGCTATTGAAGGTGTTGGTCTTTGATGAGTTGAGTATGCATGTGAGCTAGTACATGTACGTCGATAGCCAGCTCTTGGGGTAGGTCTCATAATATGTCGACGCTCTCTCTAGTCTCAATGTTTGAAAGGAATATTTGCATCATCCTTTGGTTTGACTTTGTATCAGTCCAAGATTGATGTTTGGAGAATAAAGAAATAATTTGGAGCTATGTTTGGGTATTGGAACTAGTAGAGCAACATCTATTACTCCACGATCAGAAGACATCTATTACTCCACGATTGGAAAAATTTTCATATCATCAATGCAAAAAATCTTTGATCTCCATATAATATTAAGGAGCATAGTGAGATTGGCTGATCTCAAAAAATTGAATGATATCTACCTCTGATCTCGTAATCTAATAGACGTCAAATCTAAAATGCTCCTCTGCCTCCACCTCACCCAAGGAATACAACTAACAAATTCTATCATCTTTGGGAATCCTTAAGAACCGACCAATCTTTATTTGTAGTTGATGTGAAGAGATACATAGCTGCCCAAAAGTGAAATGAAGGGCATATGATAGTCCCAAATGTAGGAATCGTAGTGAGATCAGATCTCCATGGACTATTCTATCCAAGATATGTGCTGATAGAAGTCGAGTTTGGACCGCACTGGGCAAGAGTCAGCATATACTAGTCGCATTTCTAATGTGTGAGCTGAAACACAATCTCTCCAGATCTACCAATGAAGAATAGCCCTTCCGTAATATGAGTTACATGAGATAAGTCCTTTACCAAATGGGAAAGGTTGCAGCGTGCATTGATCAAATTTTGGTGGAGGTGGTTGCATTCATGGTCATACCATGGATTATGTGGTCAATAGTGTCGTGGGTGCTTGGGTAGTGGAAATGGAAAAGCAAGGGATGTAGTGGTATGGATGGTTTGGATCTGCTAAAGTATGCATTCTCGTATGGGAAATAGGGCTTCCCTGTACAGAGGAGTGTTTTGAGGGGTATAGCGATATACAATCTTCACGCTGGGGGTTACTGGACGAGTGTGTGGGGTGCAAAGAAGGCCAATCGAGAGCGAGAGGTATGAATGGTCAGGGAGGGTGGTGCGGTGAACCAAGAAGGATGAAATGGAGGGAAGGAGAGACCACGATCCCATGAAATAGTCAACAACACTATGCCCTCCGTTGTGTGGGAAACGAGTACGGTCACCTAAACCAGGCCACTACAGTAGGCCATTATAAATGGCCAATCCATGAGCCTCGCCCAACTGAAGCATCTGCTTTCCATATGCTGTAATTGGACCCTCTACATCTGCCGATCGTCATCAGAGGCCAAGATCATCCCAGTCTATGGCATGTATCCGTTTCGGATCATCCTCTGCTCTATGGAACTCCGTTTGCCTGGACCCAGTCCGGGCATTGAAGTCTCCGGCTAGAAGAATATAACCCTGCTCCTCATACCTGATAATGTCCGAAGAGATATCCACGCAAGGTGACTCCTCATCTGATGTGAAAACTGATGTATCTGGTGGAAAATAACAAATGGCCATAAAGGGGTCCCGATCCAGGCTCATCAAACCATGATCCACCCTAATCCAAATATAGCGGCAGCAACTTGACCCAAGGTTGCACCTGAACCTCGATCTATCAATGCTTTCGTTGCCCTCCGATGTGCGGAGTACCAACAAAAACCCTCAATGGTCGATAGTTTGGGTAATAATTAATAACATACATCCCTCTATTGGCTTCACTTTGGGAGCCGATTAATCCCCTCGAGTGCATTCATCCCTTTATAAGGTGAAATGATACAAGTTTTGTTGAATTGCTAGTGGAACGCTATTTAATAAGCTATACCAAGTTCCAAGGTCATTCATCTTTGTTTTCAGTGAATATACCCAAACTTGGAAATCACCACCACTCCGAGGGATTGGAAAGAGCTTGGGGAACCAAGAGAGACCCTTCTACACTCATTGTTCACTTCACAAATTTGGAAGAACGACGGGCAGCCCTCAAAATACGGGCCAGGCTTAGACGTACACTTATATTCATGGATGATGATCTCACCCCCATGCAGGTTGTGGATTGGAAGAAAGCATTTAGTGAGGCAAAAGCTTTGGGAAAGAGGGTGATATATCAGAATGGTAAGGCTCGATACATTGATCTTCCGAAATCTCAGAAATAGGGACTCGGCTCCCCGGACTCAGGAGCGGTTTTGAGGGCCCTTTCTAAAGCATTGCGGTTGAGCTTATGGAACTACAATGGTATCCACTCTTCAGCTACAACAAGGGATTTCAGAGACACATGAGTCCTAAGTCTCACTAATTACCACATAGTAGTTTTAAATCAAATAATCGTGGTATACTCAAAAGTATTTATGACTTGAATATCGTTCACATCATCCTTCATTTATTTTCAAAATTCAACACGAAGAGTAGAGAAGTAAATGAGTGTTTTTGATTACCAGAAAGTTCTGATTAGTACTACAAAGGTGAATAAATTGTAGCCATTCTTCAACATCACTTTGAAATCTAGTTTCGGTTCTTGCATGCTAAGAAAGCAGGAATTTTCAAGAAACAACTTGCACATAATCATTCAGAGCACAATTAACATGATTGATTGAAAAGTTGAGCCAAGTGTAACTCAAGAGTCTCAACTTTCAATTCTATTGGATAGTGGGGAAAAAAAGAAAAATCAAGATATAATCTGCTCCAGTGTCAAAAAGAAGAACCTGAATCTACATTGGCTGCAAGAGAATCATGCTGAAGAACAAAACCTTCTTTCCTTCTTAAAAGGCTGTATTGTAAAAGAAATTGTTTAACATACTCTGCATTCCCTACTGGAAACCTGCGATATTCATTACACAATTTCTTGAAAACTTACCATATTTGTCTCAAAATCTGAAAGCCAATCACTGGCCAAGGTCTAGAATCGGTATTGGAAATAACTCAAAAAAAGAGTAGTGTTATGTTCTCGCAGTTTAAATTGATTTGCATCTGAATAGTAGCTTAGGTGTTCGAGCTTACTCAACCATTTGTAGCTCTATTTTGGCCGAACATCCATCACCAATACAAAATTTTGTGTGCAATACGGCATGAAAGCTTTGACCATCATGTCCATGAATTTCGAGTTTTGTATCCTGGATGCCTTTGGTCAAAAGAAGCCAATACAAGTAACCCAGCTAACTTAATGTACTGCTTTCATACAGAGCTACTTTTTTTAAAAAGGGGTTTCAGGCAATACTACATACTTTTGGGAGAGAAATGTTGAGTTCTATTTACGTAGATGTTCAGAGCACGTAATATATCAATCTACTGAGAAGGATTAAGTGTTATAAAAATCTGAACTTGATGCCCGAATTTAAGTCAAGCATATCTCATCATCCACACCAGCTCGATACCTTAATGAGTTACATTATGTTTAGAGAAGCTTATAGACATAAAGAATTGCACCATTTGAGTGGATTATACAGCGTAGAAGTTGGCAACAATCACACTGCAACTTGCTCAAATGTTGTGCCATGCCGGAAAAGTATGACAGCCCTTCATTTGTCATCATGCTCCAGTCCAAAGCTTTGTTCTCAAAGACAAATGGGCATTCCAAAGAGAAAGTAGAGCTCCATGGTTCTGTGCCTGATTCAACACTATCTTCTACTTCTGCAACACCATCTGAAATTTCTTTGATATGACGTTGACTTTCTGTGAACAAATGGATATGTGACATAACTGCAGGATCTTGTGAAATCTTCGGTTCCAAAGGAAAGGTTGTGTAAGCATCAAAATTGATAGGTGAATTGCTGAAAAAAGCCAAATAATCCTTGGCATGCTCTCCTAAACACCCATCAGAAGTAATTAAACCTTGATCCAGAGGTTCCTCAATAAATGTACTTTCATCCATTTCTGGACTGCTACTAAAAAGCAGCGCACTGTATTCCATGGCTTCACTGCTGGCACCAATTCTATTCCTATAAGACGTGAAAAATGAGAGAGGAGGAAGTAGATTGAGAGCTGCCAAAGAAGTGTTGAATCCGGAAAGACTGTATGGGTTTGCATATAACTCCTGCTCATTGGGCATCTTTAGCAATTCAGAAACATCACTACAAGGGCTGCTGAAGTTGTTCAATATAAAACGTTCAAAATTCGGCGAGTCCTCAGTCATCTTCATCCACGACCAATGCCTCTCCTCATATCCTGTTACTTAAGAATCAGGTTTGAAATAAAGAAAATGCAAGGTGGGTACGAGCATCAGGAGATGCATCTTCAGCAGGATAATCGTGCAGTAAATGCTATTTATTTCTCAAAACACAAGTCTCGAGCTTTTCAAAGTTTTGTGATGTTTAAGCATTTGGTTGAAAACCGAATATATTAGAAAATCAAAGTTCTAAGAAGTGATTGAGGAGGAGAGTACAAATCTAATGAATTTGATGCATTTGGCAAAGAATGTTGAAGTAGCAGACGATCGATTACTGCCTACGCTCCTCAACAAAATGGTGTGATGGAAAGAAAGAATAAAGCCTTGTCTGAAATTCTAAACCAAAGTAAATACGTGAACTAATTCAAAAATACAACATCCATGATTGCAATAAACAATTGACTGAATTGAATGAAAAATTGAAGTCTTTTGATGTTGAAAATACAATAAACAAGATTTTTGGTTGGCATCCTCATTTATGATTGGCAGGCAACAAAGAGATCTCTGGTTACTTAGGGATCTTAAAGGCACTTATGACTCTTGCTTGGAATATGAAGCGCGACTTGAAGCATGAAGGTGACTGTGAATCGTTATGTTGAATAACCAAGCCTTGTAGAAAATCAAGGATCAATATCAGGGCATGTTTTCTCAAATGGATCGGGCGAAACTTCTTGTGTAAGCAAAAAGCGCCTCACAATTGCTCTGGAAAGCTGCTAAGCGAATACTCAGATATATCCAGGGCACTTTGAGATTTGGTATTCTCTATGGTAGACAGGATGATTTGAAGTTACAGGGATATGTGGATGCTGATTGGGCTGGAGATGCGGAAGACCGAAGATCTACTACAGGTTATGTTTTTTCTGGTGCTATTTCTTGGAGTTCAAAGAAGCAACGTACTATTGCTTCATTATCTACAGAGGCAGAATATCGAGCTACTACAAGTGCAACATGTGAAGCAATATGGTTACGAAGGATTCTACATGATCTACATATGATACAAGATTCACCTACAGTACTTCAATGTGACAATCAAAGTTGTATTAAATTGGCGAAAAATCCAGTTTTTCACAGCAGGACAAAGCATATTGAAGTACAACAACACTTCATCATAGAGAACATTCAAACTGATGAAGTGGAGCTTATCTATTGCCCTACAAAAGAACAAGTTGTAGATATCTTTACCAAAGGTCTTGGCAAAGAAAAATTTCAGAAGTTTAGAGAACTTCTAGGAGTAATAGATAACAAAGTAAACATTAAGGGGGAGTGTTAGGAATTAATGTTTATTTGACACCCCTTAATGATAGTTTGGCCATGCCTGCGTGCTATTTTTAGGGGCCATTCTAGTTATAGTAAATTTGCTTTTTATGCTTATGCATGTAGGTGGGCGCACTACAAATAGATTAGGATCTATTTTAGTACTTAGAACTTCATTTTTAGTTCTTACTATATATAGGTAGTATTATTAGTAAATAGCTTTTGCTATTTTGCTATTTACTTTAGGCTCATTAGCTTCATCAATCATTAGAGAAACTATATAAGAAGGCTGGAGTCCCACCTCAATTATTCCATTCAATTCAATGAGCTAGGGCATTTGCTCAATTCTCCTATGATCTGTTTTCTCTCTATACTTGGTTTTGTGTGAGTGCTAGTAGGACTAGTATCTCCATCTAGAATTTGTATTTCAAATTCTGACAGAGATGTGTAGAAATAATCACTAGTTTATGTCGTGAACAAAAAAATTTATGTGTTTTTTATTAAACTTGGACCCAATGGGCTCCAAAATTTTAAAACTATTCTACATTCTTAATTAGTTATTCGCAAAGAGTCTCGTGACTCTTTGTTGATATGTCCTCTTTGCTCATTCTCATAGTAGCTAATTTTGAGACTAGTGAGCCATTCCCACTATCTCTTTCATGATCACCCAGCTATGCTATGTTCCTTGATCTCATCGAAGGATCATACGAGAGATGCCTTACCTTTGAAGAGACCTATGTCATGATGATCAATATAGTAAAAGAGATACTCACCTTCACAATACCTCCTTCACCGGACGACAATCTAGGACATCCATGGAGTTAGAGGATGAAATAGCCATTCCATTCCAACACCAAGCTCAGATTGTGTCGAGATTCTTTTAGGAAGATATCTCTAGAGTTGTTGTAGCACAAGTGGTGGGATCAGTCCAATGAGGAGCCTATGAAGATGGTTCACCACTAAGAAACGTTGCAATCCTTCACAAACAACAAGGCCAAATGCTAGCAAACAAGGTGGGTAAACTAAGCAAGAGATAATTAGAAAGAGTTGAAAACATACATTGATTGAATTAGAACCACATTCATTTATATTTTCCTATCCACGCACATTCTTTTCCACTCTTCGTCTTAACCCTCTGTATCACACCTCACTCTTTCCCCACAGACTCCAATCCACATACCACATCACACACTTAAGGTATCACGCAAAATCCCATAATCTACTTTGCATTCACTTCATGAAAATAACACAAACAATCCTAGAATGCTAATGCACTAGCGACCTTTTACCTCAAGCTCTCTCCTATGCAATCCCATAAGAATGTTTGCAAAAAGCATAACACTAGGAGCTCATAGACCCAAAAAGAGTAACTTAGCACATTATGGATAATCTCTTTCAGTTCATTGCATTTGTGATTGGCCACCCTAAACTTGGATAGCGAATGTTGATTGCCTGATCAATGGTGCAAATGCCTAGAATCTGCACAGATCCAATATGGGTCTGCCTCTCACCCAACATCCTTGAAGGTCCTCTACATTAGCCATGGATAGAAGGGCTGGTACTTCCTTTTGCACGTAATCTTCCTTGTGAGCTCACGTGGGGTAAGGTCCAACCCCAATACGGATGGGTCTTGTTCAATGTCGTCCATACTTTGATTCAGTTTCTCCAACTTCATGCACTTGGCTGCCTTTGGTGGAGCTTTAGAAGTCTATTCTTTTATCATTTTTCCTAAATGTACAATTAAACTAATTACATATCAAATATAAACAAGGGAAAATGTGCTTCTCAGGTAGTTGCTATAAATAGTAAGGAGGCTTACTAAAAAAAGTTGTCCAGCCCAAAAAGCTCAGGAAAGTGTGTAAGGCTTAGAAAAGATTGGTAAACTGTTGGAAGCTAGAAGGTTTTTCAAAGAAAAAACGAAAAGATCTCTCCCTTGCACTAGTGAGAAAACTGGTGGGTTCTCCCCCCTATATATAAGGACCCCCCCCCCTTTTCAATTCTTGTGAACATAGACACAAATAATTTGACCTAGATTGGCAAATAAGATATTTTTCAATTCTTGTGAACATAGACACAAATAATTTGACCTAGATTGGCAAATAAGATATTAGACATCCACTTCGGTGTAGACACTCTCAACGTAAGTGTGCCATCCTCGTTAAAGCTCGACATCACAAAACTGCTCTTCATTTCTCCGTAAAGGGTGAAGAAGGCAACCCATACCATGCAATGTCTACTGGAAAATCACTCCCATCTGCCTTGTCACTTTCACAATATTTCTCACGCCTATAAAACTTAGAATTCAAAAACTAGATCATAGAGTTTGGCCCAAACTTAAAACTTTAAAAAAAAATTCAAGCCTCAAGTTCAAACTTAGTCTAGTGTACAAGTTCGAACCTCTCTTCACAAATGACAGTGCAAGAGCAAAGTTGCATCCCTAACCTATCCATAAACTCATAAAGAAGGCCCAACATGCAGCCCTTTCTATCAGTAGGTCACAGGACATTGTATAAAGGCTGCAACGCTATCACAAGAGCTCGTGCATCGTCCCACAAGGAAAATGAGAGCACAGTCCTCTCTCTTTGTTGCAGCTACCTATGTGAACAAGCTACCATAGACTATGCTAAACTTTAATTTGGTGCCTGATCGTAAAGGACAATCATGCCACATCTATACTTGGCAATCAATTGAAGTTCAACTTAAAACTTGGCAAATTTGCAATAGAGCTTACAACATAGCAACAAAAAAGTTTCCAGCACAGCAACAAAATAAATTTAAGCAAAATACTGATTTTTTGTGTTCCAAGTTCCAAAATGCGCGCTTCGCTACACACAATGATTCTAGCTTCAATCTCTAAGGGCCATCTAAGGCTGTAAATGCAATAGTTTGCAAGAAAACTTAGCCCTTTGTACGAGGCTCTACAATAGCTCTTTTAAGGAAAGATCCAAAATAGCTTCTAAAGTACGACTACTCTCAATATTTTGGCATAAGCTCATAGTATGATATCCCAAGATTTTCAGAAAATGTGAAGAGTTTCCCTTCTAGCTATGGAGAACTATCAGTGACTAGTCCATCTGTCTCCATTATTTGCTTGCAAATTATCTTCTTCGGCAATGACTTCATGTTTAGGCATGCATCTTCGACAATTTGTTTGCAAATCACCTACCCCTTGCAATTTGCTTTCAAATCATTTTTCTTTGCCAATGAATTCACCTCTAACGGAGGCTTCATCAATAATCCATCTTCCAAAAGCCATCCCCTAATCCACTCATTCCTTATAGGCATTCCCATTTCCTTTCCTCCCAATGATTGACATACAAAAAAACTATTCTCTTTGTGTCTATAATTTTGGTTCCAAGAGTCAAATATATTAACAATTTGCTTTGTGGACTTGCTTCCCTTAGCGAGTGGCTTTTGAACTTGTTTGACCAAATTGACCTCCTAAGCTTTGTTTCTGCCTGTGATTAATTGTTCAAAAGCTTCCAAGATTCACCAGACAACTACTAGATTGCACTTGTTTTCAACGATTGACCTCCAAATCTAATTTAGCTCATTCAAGAAGCTCATCAAAGACACGCTTGCTTGATCTAGCAATTTGTCAACCATAAGCTATTGCTGATCAGATCACTTCTCGTAATCATCAATCATTGTTACAGGAGGTATTACACTTGATATTTTTTTCGATAAGTTGGGGGGCTAGTGCAGAGTGCTTGTACGAATTATCAATAACGAAATTTTATTATTAACCCAACCAGCTTGAGAAAGCAAGATACTATCATGGCCTTCCACACATGCTGCATCTAGTTCCTCTTCCATGAAACTTGAATAGTGCATCATCTCTAACAAATGTGACTTCCTATAAGAGTTCTTTTGGTCCATCTATGATCAATGTGACGTAGATCTTTTTGTCTATATGGGACGTAAACCTTTCTTGCTTTGAATTATTTAATGCATGAATGCACAAATTTATTATTGATATGGTTCTTAGTTGCCCGTTCCGGAACGGAACGAGACCATCAAAATAAAAATAAAAAAATACGTTTTTTTACATCACTCAACATAGGTATCTTCACAATGTTCTTAACAGATACAATCTAATGAATTGTAAATTAGCTCACTCACCTATGAACCCAGGCCTGCATTTGTTGAAGGACCAATGTCTCAAGACCAAGCAGGAAGAGGAGCAGATGAGAGAGTATCCTTATCGATCGATACTTGGATATCTCATGTATGCAATGGTCTGCACAAGACCAGATATTTCTTTTGTTGTAAGCTCACTCAGCCAATATATGGCTAATCCTGGCATTACCCATTAGAAGGCTCTCATAAGAGTCATGAGATATATTCGAGCAACCATGGACTAGTGCATCTGCTATGGAGATGTCAACAATGACAATCTTCATCAGCTTAGTGGATATTCTAACGCAAGCTGGGGAGGAGATGTAGACAATCGTAAGTCCACATCTAGATTTACATTCTTCTTCAACAGCGGTCCTATCTCATGAAACCATAATATCTAAGGAAGCTTGAGGAGCATCTAAGCTCAAAGGAAAAAGAACAGTAAATCACTCAGCAAATAAAATGACAAACATCAATTGGACATAAAAAGCACAACTACCAAAAAAATACGTAAAGAGCATATCATGGACGTGGTCCAGGAGTTTCCAGCGATGGTGAGCTTGCGGAAAGAAAACAGGAAGCCTTGTGGACGTTCACCTTTGATTGAACACACAGTGATAAGGTGCCAGCAGGCAGGGTACAGAGATCCGTGACTCAGAAGTTGTATGTCCGAGCCACCCAGATCGGTTCAACGGAAACATCGGATTCAGAGACGGGGGAAGGGCTATTCAGATACATATATGCAAAATAGATGAGCATTAGCCTTCACTTCATATGATGAATATTCCCGATGTGCACAATTGCCCCGGTTTCCAGCTATATAGTCAGTTTGACTGAGCTTCATTGTAGATTATTATAGACCGTTCTTCAGTATTCACTTCATCTTTTCCTTGATGAATAGGAGAGGGCGATTCTGAAGCAAGAATGTCAATCTCTTCATGAAAGCAATTGCTTTTTGAAGCAACAGGTAAAATTAGAAAATATGTCAGTCACCGATGAAATGCAAATGCAGAATGCGCGGGCCATCAGGGTCGTTTTACATTTTTTTTTTAACTCACAAAAAATCGTTCCGACCCAGTACGTTCCGGAACGTACGGAACGGTCAGAACGGAACGTTCTGACCCATTTTGGTCGGAACGGGCTTCTAAGTGGTTGTAAGCTCGAACGTTCATAAGTCAGATCAAAAACTTGTTCACAATTAGGGTAACTTGCATGAAATGTTTACATTCACAATATTTTTTGAGGCGCATAATTATAAGGACTACACTGGTGATCTCGTTATCAACGATAAGCATAGCCAACCAACTTTAAAGTTTATCTATAATGCAACGCTTCTAAGCAGTTATAAGGATCAAATCAAGTATAACACACTTGAAGATGAGACGTATATTTTGAAAACAGCCATGGAAAGAATGGTGTAAATCAAGAAACTAAACGCGATTAAAGAATATGAAAAATTATTTGTCGACAAAATTATAGATAATAGGAGTAGCACTCAGCATATGTACCTATGCAAACGTTACAAGCAAACATGTACTCGAGGTTCATATACTTACCGTCCGAAGACAATAAGAAAAGCAGCCTTCTGCGCGTTATTCCTGGGAATCAACAAACTTAACCATTTATCTGCAATTGAATAGGGCTGAAAGTTACAACCACCTAAAAATAACGAAGAAACCAGGGAATGCGTCGATGAGAAGACGAATGTGATCAACTGCACAAGCCATTATTGGGAGTACAGTAAGAACCTCTTGGTATTCATAAACAGTAAATTAACAAGGTCTGGGATACTGACGCCTTCCAGAACGCCTCCAACAGAGACCAAATCATATCACGGCAAAGCTCGGCAAGCAAATACGGGTTTCATTCGTGGCCCGCCAAGGGAAACACTGGTAGCACAAGAAACTGACGAAATACGGTAATCCTGATAAGAAAACGCCATTATTTGAGCAGGCTGAAACTTGAAACCTTCATTCAATGCTGCAAAACGCTGAAGCATCATCATACTGCTTGAAATTTTGAAAAGAAGAGTTCGAAGGAGGACGACTACATGGAGATGGAGATGCAGATGGATGATTAATAGATGCAGATTCTGAACGTCATCGACGAGAAATAGAAGCAGCGAGTATCGACGAGGAGAAAAGAAAGCAAGAAAGGTGACGATAATCGATCGCTGTATCGACGTGGAAATGGGAAATAAAGAACGGTGAGCTCTCGTATGTGATTGGCAGGCTTCGATTTTCAGCCCGCCACCGTTGGATATTCTCCGTTTGCCACACGTCTATCATCGAATCAATCGCTTGAGATACTCTGGGGATGATTGACACGTGGCTAGCATCCAAGGCAGTGAGTGTAAAACGTATCGTGCCAGTAAGGAACACGGGAGGCGAGTTCGCGTGGCCCGGAGAGTATTTATTTGGTTGACGTGGCCGTGTATGTCATCGATGTCGTTCATTTAGAATCTTTGCATAAAATGGACGGTCTGGATATAGTTTGATGACCAAGAATCAAGTGTAATACATAAATATTACTTTAGTGAAAGAAAGATGAAAAATCTCATCTAAAAGTACATGATGAAAGATATTGAAATTGAACGCCCAAAGGTAAACTTAAATATATAATGAACTTAAATATATAATTGATTTAGATCTGCTTGAAAACTCAGAAAATTCAAGTTTAAACGACACCGATAGTATGCAAAACATTACTTTGTAGCATTAAATACATAGGAAGTTGAGTGCACCAGCTGTATTACCACGACGAATTAACATTTGAGCTTGAGCACGTATGGCAATAGATACACGTTGTCGAAAATAGGACACCATGATGGGAAGTGCAGAATGACTTTTGACATATAGAGCCACACAGTCATTGAGAAACCTGTCAAATTTCTGATGAAGACACCCAAAAGTCTCAATAGCAAAAAAGAATAAATGCCTCAGAAGGGTACCGATCCTGATAGTCGCGTTCTTTGTCAAGAGCCACATGATTGGCCGTCGCTCCTTGAGTGGTAGATGTCCGTTGTAGAAGATCAAGATGAGTCGGATCAACAATAACCACATCACCCAAAGTTCAAACATCATCTTTGGAGAGGACAAGATCAACAGGTCGACAAGAGGATTGTGACGTAGTAACTGGAAGGACATCCATCAAAAGCCATTGTAGCAACCACATCTCGAATAGTATCATGTGAAGATATCTGATCACCACTAGAAGGACATCTCAAAAGATGCGTGCCCAAAGAGTCCAAAGCATGACCACATGAACATTTGACAATTCCAGCTAATGAGGGATGAGGGAGACCCAACCTTAGACTGATTGCTGCCAAGAAGAACTCAGAAGACATACGCAAATGAGAAAGAGTTGGACGTGCCAACAACCAAGCCCCGACCCCAGTTCCAGCACAAGAAAACAAGCGTGCACGAACGACGTCCGAAGGAGAGTCTCGTATCAGCTAGGTGAAAAGGTAAGAATGCAATTGTTCAGATAAAGAGTGTTGTAAACGTGGTTTTGAATTAGTGATCAATGATTCAAAAGGGGGCATATGCAATTGAACAACAGTTGGCAATAAATCTTGAGCATTTCGTAGTGATTGTTGAAAACCCAGACATCTTGTTTCCACATGTGCCACTGGTTCGAAAAGGAGAGGATGATCATTCTGCTGGAATTGAGAGACGAGTGCAGAAGCAACCAAAGCCCAACTTCCCAAGTAAGCAGTTGGAGCAACTTGTTTTGAAGAAGATAAACCCAGCCCACCCGAAGAGGCAGGCAAATATATTTGACGCTTGAGCAATATGCCATTGGAATGTTGCAAAGAATGTGTTGCAAGTAAGCTTCCCAAAATCTGTAATAAGGAATTATCAAAGCCTGGTAGAAGCTGCATAATATTTGAAGAGGGAGGAACACAACGTAGCAAATAACTAGGACACTGAGCAAAACCTCGAGTGAGAATGGCGAATGCAACTTGCACGTTGCCCAATTTTGGAAGTAAATCAGAATGCTAAATTTGTTGTTGTAAAACCTGCTGAACCATAGAATTGACATGAGCGGTTAAGCCGGTCGGTATTCCCAAAGCTTTGATACCATATTCAGGTGTGAGGATATTCTCTGGAATAGGAAAGCCGAAAGGAAGTCCTTGCGGGCACCATGTTGTACACTTTGATAAATTGATAGAAAGCCCGAGCAACGATAATTGTTCCTTAAAATGCAGAAAAGCAGAAAGAACATCCTTGGACGGCCCCACAATATGCGTGTCATCTGCGATGGAAGGGAAAAGACGGGAAGGGAAACTTGCAGAGGTTGATGAACGCAAGGCACGCGGGTGAGCAAGAGCGAACAAAGGGCCACCAAGAGGATCCCCTTGACGGTGCAGAAGGAATGATAGTGACATCGCCCAAGGAAGTAGTATGATTGTAGTATAGTGGAGATTCACGTGCGTAGAAAGTACGGAAAGGCTCACCGGCATCACGCAGCTCTTGAAAGATGGTGCTACAAAACGCGGAAGTGAAAGCATTTGTGACATCAACTTGCATAACAATCCAATCTGGGTGGGCATCCTGAACAGCACGCAAAGCATAAACAACGATTTCACAGCCACCGAAAGTCGCACAACCAAACTGCAAGGGAGAGAAATGAGCTCGGAATTCATCACGAAACTGAAATGCAGGGGTACGTGCAACCAACCGATACAAAACTTCTCCCACAGCAATAGGACGAACACCCCTAGAAGATTTGTCCACGACGATTAGGCGGGCCGAACTCAAAATAGTAGCGATTGACGAAGGAATGTGACCAATTGCAATGGAATTACACACTTGGAAAAGGAAACCAAAACTGCTAGCTGAATCATCGGGAGAAAGGCAATCATGAAAATGCTCAAAAGCCCACCCAGTAGGACCACCGGCGTGAGGACTATCAAGCAAAGCATTGAGAAAATTAGGTTGCCCAAGCTGGAGGTCTATATCCGACTCAAAATCCTCGACAAATAAGGGTAACTCATCTCCTTTTTGTGGATGGAGGTGCTGCAGTGCTGAAACAGTGTGAGAAGGAGGCGTCGGTGTAGAAGGGACCAAAGCGCGAGCTGTGCGAGAGAGCTCACCCGCTTGACCTAGCAAAGGGGAACGGCGAAGACGAGCGTCAATGGAACATTCTCGAGCAGGAGGTCCCAACTCACATTTGGCAGCATGTGCCTTGCATCGAAAGTAAAATTCGTCTTGCAAATTCTCCCAATCACCAGAAAAGAAACGGCGCAGACGAGTTCTAGTTTCACGATGGCCAGCTGAGTTGTAGACACCACACAAGAAAAAGCAGGAAAACATGTCATGCAACAATATCATAAGGGTCCTTGGCCAAACGAGACAGAGGCACACACAAAGCTCGTTGGACCTCTTGACGTAAAGCAAATGGGATATGAACATAGAGGCGTGAACGAGGCAATTCAAAATGAAGAGAACTCGGAACATGAACAGAGCGCAACTAGAATCAGAGGCGACGAGACAGGAGCTGGATGCAAACAAGCAAGGAAGAAACCTGGTGAAAAGCAGAGCATGCCTTTCGATGTCGAGTTAAACCTGCCCCTTGAACATACAATCTACCACAACCAAAAAAAGGAACAGGAAGGGAGGAATTTTGAGTAGCCGGAGAGCCAAAGGCTCGAACCTGTGGAGGGAGATATGGAACCACAGCAGCGTGGTGAATAGGTGGAGTAGGTGCGGTTGAAACAGAAACCAGAAGAGCATGTTGTGCAACATTGGCTGCATGGCAATCTGAGACGCGTTGGGCATTGCAAGACCGATGGAATTGTTGTGAGATGCAGGAATCATGCTGTGAAGGCGAGTTATCAATGCGAAGACATTGCGAGCCAGACAGTTGAGAAGAAGAAGGAGAAGGTGGACGTTTGCGGTTGGAATCATCTGACATGTTGCAAGACTAGCCAAACAAACTGTACGAAGATATACCTTTGCACTTTGCCAAAACTCGCAATCAACCAACAACCACTGTAGGTCGGTGATGACCATAATCTGCAACCAGTCCCACAACCACCGTAGGTCATGGATGCCAATAATCCGGAACCAATCCCACAACCACCGTAGGTCGTGGATGCCAGAATTATGGAGAAAGATCTAAATAGCTTTGTTTTTTGAATAGGAACTAGAACCGATCATGCATGACAGAATTCTTGTTGTTTGCTGGTTGTGCTTTCTGAATAAAGTCTGCTTCTTCTTTTGCTCAAACATGTTGCCACATTGTTTTGAGGATGGTAAGTGTTATGGAACTTGTAAGAAAGCTGGGAAATGCCTGTTTTGAAGTAGCGTGGTGTTGTCCTACAAAATAATGTTGTTTTGAATCCTCGCTGGCTGTCTGCAATGATTTGGAACTGCTTGAGAAGATGGCCACTACCTGCAAACAGAGAAACACCGATTCAGGTTGAATCCACTTTCAGGTTCGTGATTCAAGTTTTAATCCGATTCAGGTTCGGGATTCAGGTTGAATCCGCTTCAAAATTTTGTTCACAAGCCCGCTTTGGAGATGGGAGGCTGCACAACTCAACCTATAACTTTGCCTTGCATGATGATCAAAACTAAGATGATTGCTAGTTTTGCTTTCCCCCAGCGTACCAAGTACCACCAGAAGCCTGGAGGAGAAGAAAAGCCTCTGTTGGTCCTGGAAATTGTGGTTGTTATTTTGCTGCTACATGCGTGTTTGTGCAGCTAATCGCTGACCTCAAAATAGCAACAGAATCACCCACACCTCTTATTATGCAAATTGTCTTATTGACTTAAAGTTACAAAGAAATGCAAACTCTACGCTATCTCAAATTTATAGTATACGTTCAAGCTGCTTCCATTCAAAGCGTTATGCTTTTGTTGCCAATTCATGCCATGATGACACACTGCATGCAAGCCAAGAATCAATCTACAGCAGCATGCAGGACAAAAATCAATCTACAGCAGTTCTCAAGTCAATGTGCTTACTTCCACACAGTTTTCTGGATCGATTTCAAGGATGGTGTAACTGACTAACCAAACCTGCATGCAGGTGACATGTAGTCTACATGCAGCATCATTTTTGTTCACACCCTCTCATTCTTCAGCTTCTGTCCTGGTGATAAACAAGGTACATGAAAATGTCAAATTCTCTTTTGTACTGATGTTTTGTCATCACTTGAATACAGAAGTGATAAAGTTGAACGTGGTCATGAATCACTTGAAAAATATGTGTTTCCAAGTTTCTTTGACCTATTTGAGACTTGTAATTATCAAAATATTATCTTTTATGATCTCACGTGTCTTGAAGATGATTCTAGTTCCATTTCCTCCAAAATATGATCATTATGGTGATGAATGTGAATTCTTTATGAATATTTTTTGTCATGATTGTGAAGAAGATTCACAACTTGGAGGATGTTCAACACAAGATGAGTCAACATGGCTTTCTCATTTTATGAATGACTCTATTTTTTAAGTGAATGAGCGTAAAGAAGATTTTCTTATGGCGATGAATCATCTCAACAACATCCAATGCAGCAACCATAATGTAGCTTGTTGATGCATAAAATAAGAGTGTAGAAGTTGTTGAAGAATTTAATCATATAGAACTTCCTAACCCGAATTAACATTTGATTTGAATGATGAATAGACATATTGATACAATCAGGTTATTATATAGTTCAAATATTGATTTCTAAAGTTATAATAATTTATCTTGAAATATATTGGTTTGATAATAAAAAAATATTGGTTTATGATATGTGATAATATTTATTTGAATACTTATTGAAAAGTGCTTAACTATCCAATACATTTATTTAGTAAAGGATATATACGAACTATTAACATATTTTGTATAATAAGATGCCAAATTTGAATATGAACATCTATGGATGACATCATTCACTATTCATTTTCTCTTTATTACTCAGTAGTTTTACTTGTTATTTATTCCACTGTTTTAATCTACTTAGAGAATTGACGACCATTCGCACTATCTAAAAGTGGTTATACGAACAAAGTAGATTATTGCAACCATTATCTTTTTGCTTATAAGTGGTGCTTGAAGGAGTAAGCATGAAATTGGTTATGTGTTTCACATAACAAATTGTTGCATATATATCTGATAGGCCATATTTGAGAACATCAATGCATAACAAAGGCTCACGTGGACTTGTTTAGTGGGAGACAATTCATTGGTCTCCAAGTCAATGAGATAAAGTAAGGAATATAAGTTTTCAATGATCCAATTTGTTTTAGGTGACGTAAATGTGTTCGAGCTATGAAATATGCATTACAACAAATATTATAATGTTCAAGTGTGGAACACTTTCTCAAAGTGTTCTTAAGTTGTAACACCCTTACTATGGCTTTGAGACAACGTTACCACCATAGTAAGGCATTACCTTGTATGAAAGAAGTGAGACCAAGAATATTCTTACTTACGATAAGTTCACAGGTCTCAAAATATTATTGTAGACTAAAAAATCCATGTTTGAATGGTTCATTGATTTCTTAGGCCACCAAAGGAATTGACAGATTGTTGTCGAACTTTTCTTTATGCAAGCCTTACAAAAAATGATATAGGACCTCCAAATGTGGTAGTTTGTCCTCGATGTCTTTGGAGAAACCAACCTGTGTATTTGGGTCAAGTGTAGAGGAAGAAGTATTTGCCATTTTGAATAGGAATAAGTAGAAAAATAGATCAAAATTAATATTTAAGGCAAGTGAATCCGACTCTCCGATAAAGGAAAACTGCCAAGTAATAGGCCTAGATGGAAATAATTTTTCAATATAAGTATGTACACATAAAGGACAAATATTAAATAATTTTTGCTTTCTGCAGCACTTGGATTGGAGGTGGCATATGAAATTTATGACAATTTAAGCGATGTCATTGGTAAATGAACTGTCTATGCAACTAGTATGAGAATCCAAAATAATCTATTTGTGGTTGCCTTCATAATGTTATTAGTAATTTTAATACATAATGAAATGAGCACCAAGAGCTCTTTATTGTCTCCAAAATCTCTAGTCATTTATGTGTTTTGTGGTTCATAAGTTAGACACATACTATGAAGAATAGCCAAAGAACAGTATGTGGACGACAACGATGCTCTACAAACTGGTTAGCTAAGGTAATCAAAGAAAATAAGAACTGTATTTACTGCCAAATAATCTGTAAGATTACTCAATTTAATGCACAATAGGCTGATGAGATTGTGACAGAAAGCTAGTAAAAGCAAAATCACAATGTTTTTGTATGGTTGTGAAGCAACTAAACGAATTTTTCATAGCATGATGGCAAGAGCATAAAGCACCAAATCAACAGAAAAGAGGTTTAGAAAACACCCAAAGATTGTATGTCATAGGTTTCTTGTCATTTGATACTTGTCTACAATTGGTCAAATTTTCAACCAATGAAAGTATGAATATGTAGCCAACAAAGAAAAGAAAAACGAAGCCACAAGCATCTAATAAGCAAGTAACCACACTCTTCTGGTTGGCAAGATCAACAAATATGCTACCTCTATGTCACACAAATTTTTATTGCTTCTAATATGCTACAAATAATACAAAAATTATAACCTCTAGATTGTTTTAGATTGATTGCCTTAAGTCTATTCTTTCATGGCTTTCAACAATATTTATATACAACATATAGATATAAGTGTTATATGTCAACACGAATGAGAGCTATACTATT
The DNA here is from genome assembly GCA_029204225.1 of Diphasiastrum complanatum. NCBI lineage: Eukaryota > Viridiplantae > Streptophyta > Lycopodiopsida > Lycopodiales > Lycopodiaceae > Diphasiastrum > Diphasiastrum complanatum. The sequence goes on along the minus strand of MU836390.1, from coordinate 5,310 downwards.
GGAATAAATAAGCTACATTGTCTAGGGTTGTCCAATAATTTAATAACCAGTCTAACACTTTCCTATTGGTCATTCTTCTAACTTAGGAAGACTAAGTTAGCTTGCATTTGATATATTTTGGCAAATACATTGACTTTTACAATGTATAAGATATTTTGAAATTGGAACCTCACAAGTTCTCTAATGTGCTTTGCAGCACATGCTTTTAAGCATAGAATAAATGCTACCACTTAATGCATTTGACATATTTACAATTGTTTTGTCTATGATGCATTTTTCACACATAAGTACAACTACACGATCAGGGGGTGTCTAGCTTAATTATTTACAATCTCTCAATTGAGAGTCTTATTCATCTTCTGTTCTATAGAATTGCATAGCGGGGCTATTGAAAAACTCTTTTAATATTAGATATGTCATTTCAATCCGTATGAATGTAGAAGCTCTCGCACAAATCCATGTGCTTTTAAGAACTTTTTAGGTTATCAATCCCTAATATGCTAAAACTGTCATTATCATAAGTGAGGGTTACAATAGTATCTACGACAAGCAATGATTCTATATGTTAAGGCAATGCTTAATGGAGCACGAGACATGTTTAAAACTAGTTGAAAATCAATCCGATCTTCCAAAAAGTACAAATGCCATTAGTAGTTTCTTACAATGCCAAATTATTTATTTGAAGTGCATCTGCCATTTGCGTAAAAGCAACCGAGATATGTAAGAAGCACCAATTTGAATAGTAGTCGCAAGTGAGTCTTGTGAAGAGGTCATGTTTGCTCGTGAGTGTCTTAAAAAAATGATTTATGCTGAATTTGGGTCTATGTATAGCATTGAGTTTTCACAAGCCCGAGAAAGGTGTTATTATTACAACCCAATTCCTTCAAATCCTACTCACTTAAGCTTTGACAATAGATTGTGGAGTATTACATTCATCTCACATTGACTTGAAACTAAAGAGTGAAAGTTTTATACATACCTTTGCTTGCTGTCTTTCGGAATTCTTTAAGAATGGAATGATAGGACTCTAACATCCTAAATGAGTCAAAACTATGCTATAAAAGACATAGATGATAGCACGTTTTATCAATATTTATTCATTTCTAAGAACTCTTCTTGACAAGAGGACACATTTTAGCAAAGGAGTTGGTTGTTCATCGTTGGACATCAGCGATGGATTCCAAAACAAGTATTCAACCATACTATATCAAAAAAGTTTGTTTCAAGATGGCTTACCATCGTTGTCCACTTCCATATCAATAGCTTACATATGTTATGCTACTTGCTTACATAACAAAGTGTTTAACACATAAAGAGATGTATCAGTAATGGGCAGATTTCAGATTGCTATCAATCAAAAAGCAAGACGTTTATGCCAATAATCCATAGTGATGGGCCATCAATGCATCGCTGCTACCAGCGAATTTATGTCCTATCTGATCAGCGATGGACAGAATGAAAAAACCATTGCATTATGTGGAAAAATAGCAAAGTGTAATTCCAGACTTGAAGTACAAGAATGGATTCTACCCTCACTTTCCATGTAGCATAATTTGTAGAAGTGAGTCTCTCACTTTGTTCTAAAAAATAAGATCCCATTGAAGTCATGCCTAGAGAATTGATTTCGGCTTATGTTTTCAGAGGTTCAAAACTAATCAAATGTAAACTATTGATCACTTGGAATCAAGTAACAAATGATTGAGAACTCAAAGAAGGCCAAAAATAACAATTTCTAGGTGCTAGTCAAAATTTGCACTTAATTTTTCCAAGCAAAAGTGGATGAAGTAAATCTGAGTTCACACGTGTGAAATAGCTTAAAAAAGTCAGATTTATCATTTAGAAAGTTTCATCCATTCATAGGATCATAGATCCAAATAATGCTTCTTAGATTGAAAAAAATTGAGAAATAGTCAAAATTTGCTATTTTGACTCCTATAATAAAGGATCTTTGATAGTACATCCTTCAAGCATCTAAAACGCTGTTTTTCTTCTTCAATATGCCTCACTTTGAGTGCAAAGAACTCTCCTTAGGATCCACCAATCTACACTTGATTAGCTTTCCATTCATATGCAAGATGGATGGAAAAGATGAGAAGTAACATAGTCCCCACTCTATCTTGATTCGAGGCCTCACACGTGCTGCTACAGTTGGACGTACAGCTTTGAAATCAGAGAAAAAGATACATTAATAAGTGATGATGAGAGTGGATCTAGTTAGCTCAAAATCGAGTGCTAGTAAGAGGCAAAATTTCACCAACAATGATGAGAAGTCATTCCATTTGACAAAGCAATGATTAGATGTGTATTCTCCTATCAAGCTCTGATACCATGAGAACTTTTCACACGTGTGAACCAGCTGCAAGTACAAAGGATCAAGAGAATGAATGATTGCACACCAAACTAGCTTCTATTCCAAAAACAATGAGATGGAAAACATTGGCAAGCTAGTTAGCTTGAAGGCAAGAGCATTCATCACAATCTAACTATCATTGCACCTCAAATGAATCAAATGGAAGCTTTACTTGAAAAAGTGTATTCTTGTGGTACAAAGCCACCTTATTTATATTACAAGAGGCCTTCTAGAACTCGTGAAGAGAGAGAACAATCTAGATGCCACATTGCCTCTACCTCTCCACTAGATGACAAAAAGAGAGATGGATAAGACTTGAGAATTTGAGAATCCTTTGACCTATAAGAGTAGCCTCAAATGCTTCTTGATAGGTTCTAGACCTACACATCACTATGAAGACAAAAAAACTAACTTGACTCTAATTGGAAAGTTACTAGACTAGTCTACCTCAAGTTTGGACAAACCCCAGAACTTGAATCTCTAAGTTTAATATTATTTTAATTCTACGATATTTTCACATTGTGGCGGCCTAGATGCATCGTACCCTTAGGGTCATCATTATCTGATTGCATGATTTCATTTGAAATCTTCTGTGTAGAGTATCCCACATATCTTTTGCTTTAGAGAGTGTAGCCAGGTCAAGAGTTCAGGCTATCCTCGATGGATGATGATAACAAGGCTACTACCTTGTCATTCTTCTCCCTCCATTCACGTAGTTGCTTTCCTGTTGTTGTAGGCATCTCCTAAGTGCCATCTACCCAGGGGAATAATCCTTCTCCCTTTAGTATCAGCGAGGTCTTAACCTTCCATGCTAGGAAGTTAGATTCTGATGAATCTAGTGTTGTACAGATCTTGGATTGTATGGTGCTTATTGAAGCCATTGCTCCTGAATTTGTGTTCCTCACTTGTTAATGGTTCTTTGTTGAATGCTTAGCCTCCTAGATCTGATAGCTTTTCAGCTATGTCAGACTATGACAAGGTAGCTCTGATACCACTGATGGAAAGTGTTGCAAATTGTGCAAATTCAAAATTCCAGTAAAATTTTGGTAACGAACTGATAGGACTCTCTCGAACGATTCGCAAACATTTTGCAAAACTGTTCTGATCATGAATTATTTATGCTCAAGAAGAATTCGCGATCCAGTCAAGCTCTACAACAAAACTCAACGAAGCGAAACTAGATGAAAGAGAAGAATTCATGAAAAGATCAATCAGGCTCTATAACAAGACAAAACGAAACGAAACGATACTAGACAAAATGAAACGAAGTGAAACGAAACTTAATGAGCTCTGAAATTGATTTACACTTAAAGCCAAGTGATCGCGAAGTGAAACGAAGTGAAACACGAAGCGAAAGCATTCGCGAATAAAATCAATTCTTGTGGAATTCATATATGATTGCTGGTCACTGCCGGCTATATCATTCCTACAATCCTCCAGAATGTAGACAGACACTACTAGTCTACGTTATAAATTATTACAACATTCAAAAAATCAAACCAATGTGCAAAATTGAATAAACAAGTAAATCAGATACACGAATAGTAGCAGACAAATATTCATTCAAGATCATACAATCATTCAGAATAATATGCGCATAACAGCTACAATATTATCTATTGATCTTCTAATTTCAAGCACTGTGCAACAGATCCACACAGTGCACTTGGCGTGAGAGGAAAACGATTCTCTCACGAATAATGTCTCGCTTACTAGCGAACTTCTGGATTTGTTGATCCTCTTACAAAATTGTCTCGCTCATAGGCGGACATGTATTCTGTATATTTTTTGTCTTACAATATTATGCTATCAAGCACAAAGTATATAGGTTCGCGAACTTTTTGAGTCGCGTCGTGTAACTTCCGCATCAGAAAGATTAAACATCTACAACTAATCACGAATTACAAGAGTGACAGATTAGCCACGTTCTAGAGTACTTATGTTGATGTCATGATGTCTGATCAAATACTTGTACCCCTTGGTACTTGGCTGATCTTCTTGGTCCTTCGTGGAGCAAGAATGATTTTGTGTCACGAAACGATTTCGTGTCGTGTGTCGAGAAATTATTCGTGAACAATTTTGTTTCGTGTGTCTTTTCTGTCAAAATCAGGGTGGAAAGCTGGCAAGGCTTTGACAATAGAAACATTTTGTTTCTTCAAAATTAAGGGTATGTGCCTTAGATTAAGATACTGGTGTCATTGAATAAAGGTAGGTAGGTGTCTATGCCTTGGTAGGAGGTATGGAACCTAGTGAGATGCTAGAAAGCCATTACCATGGGTGTTTTGGCTATTTTTCTAAACCTTGGGCCTCAACCTTGAACCATATCACTTTATTGGCCTTGGACCAAAGTATACAAGCACAATTTGGGAAATGGGACCTAGTAGGAGGGTGCACTTCCAAGGTGTCCATTGAGTTCCAAACTCCTACACCATCACACCAAATTGCAATTAGTTCTCACACAAACCCTACCATCTCTAATCCCTTTGGCAAAGACATTTCCTTTCTTGATGATAAAGCAAGTATTGCAATCAAAGTTGACATTACATCCATTTTCAATCAATTGACTTAAACTCAACAAGTTTCTAGACATTGAAAGGAACATACAAGACATTTTGAAGCTTTGCCAAATAGGAAACGGTTCCTATCCCATGAATCTCACATTTAGCACCATTTGCAACAGGAATAGACTTCTTAGAACTTGAACATGATAAAAATGGAGAGAAATACTCCCTTTACCTTGTGATATGTGAGCTCACCCAACTATCAATCTACCAAGGATCTTCCTCCATAGAAATTGATAACGAGCACATGCATGCCATGAGTGAATCCTCCCCATCACAAAGTATCAACCAAACACCATGCTTTCAACAAGAGCCTACCACAATCTTAACTTGACTTGTTCACCATCCAACTTGAAACACAAGCGGACCACGTGAGACACAAACCGAGGAAACCTCACT
>MU836389.1:0-27500 GCA_029204225.1 Diphasiastrum complanatum | reverse complement strand
AAAGACATCAACAAAACCACCTCTCTTGACTCTACTCCTCTCATAGGTGAGCAGACCTGTGTGATCGACCCTCCTCCCAAACTGCTCAGTGTAACATCCTCCTCAAACTCTAACCCTCTCACAAGCAAACCAACATCTACTCCAAGAGGAGTGTCATCATCAATACTCGCGATGGTGGCTGAATCAACTACATCCCTATGAACACCTTGCTGAACCTGCTCCAACCCATGAGGGAGAAGCCTCCTCTTCGCTCTTCTCCTCCGATCTAATCTACACTTCCTCTCTAACCTAGACTCCAACTCCGACGTTCTATACATGGCATTGCCATGCACGTGCTTTGGCGTGACAACCCCCCCTGAACTACCCACACCACTGATACCAATAGTCACTATGTTCTCGATGCTTTGCAAGTTTGAAACCAAACTTGCGGTCGAACATGTTGCCTCCTCAACGACACGAACTACAGGTGCAAGCGACAATGCCCTACGCACTGCTTGTCACTTCCTATGCAACCTCCTCCTTCTTGCAGACTGGCTCTCACCCTCCAGAGTGATGTATGAAGGGTTGCCTCGCACACACTCGGGAGTGTCCATGTCATGGAATCACTCCAACAATAAGGTTTTATATCAAACATTGGAAAACAATCAAATACATGAAAACTTGTATTAAGTGAGTGAGAGACAAATCAATGGTTTGGGGTTTAGGGTTTAGGGTTTAGGAATTATGGGGTGCGATTTTAGCCCCTTTCATACACAGGCTTTAGGCATTAGGCTTTACGCATTAAGCTTCATGCATTACATTTTAGGCAGTAGGCTTTAGGATTTCGGCATTATGTTGTAGGCATTAGGTTGTATGCATTACGTTGTAATCAGAACGAATTTGGCGATGTCACGTGATATCCATCTATGGGGAAAGCTATTTATTGCCTGGACATTCATGTGAAGATCAACACACTCGGAAATGGCGTTAATGATTTTCTCAGATTTCAACAAACTCCTTTGGTTATTGCAAGAGCAGACTGATCTACTGGTATAGTATTATATTAGATATGTAGTTTGTCTTTCATATCAATTTTGGAATAGCAAATTAGCTAATGATAATTTGTAATCTGTTCTTGTTCTAAGTTACAGAAGAATTATCTGAGGTGAAAATGAATGCCGAGTCCAAATGCAAAGTTGCAGAAGTACCAATAGCGGCACTGTTTGCAGGAGGCCTGTTTGATGGTAAAAGCTCGTTGGCCTTTGAAGATGTTTTAATAGCTCGTTCGGTGGACAATGGATCTTTGAGAGAGGAGCTTTGGTGTTTGTTGGCAGTCAGTACAGGTGGTGTTATAGGAACTCGCTGATTTTCACAACCCCTCATAGCGCATTGTTGACGCTCCAGAGAGAGAGCTTATGCTCATCCTTATGGAGCACAAAAATTTCCAGGCAGCATCGCTGCCTGCGCTCTTCTTTCAGGAATTTCAGAGCAACTGAAGGTCCTCTGACAGTTTGTTCTATCAAGGGATTTGTCATAATCAAAATCTAGCTGCTTCACGTGCCATCCTATGCATTATACTCATTAATAAGATTATTCTAAATGTCTGGACCAGTCTCATTTTCAAACACAACCATAGCCTCTTCTTATTTACTTTTCAATAAATTATCATATTAAGCCTGTATTATTTTGCCTGCAGAATTTAGGAAGTTCTATTGTCATCTCTAAACTATGTGTGAAAATTGTCAACATTTCCTAGCTAGTTTGAGGCCTAAATTGGCTAAAATTGTAAATAGTTTTGGTTCTGGAGTTTCACACGTGTGAACCAGGCCACAATGTTTTTATTTACTGTATTTTTTCAGTATGATGAAGTGTCAAACTTCATACCCTTCAAAATGAGACCATTTTGATGTATTTTGGTCATATAAGCCATTTTTAGCTATTTTTCCTATATAGGGAATATCTAGGGTCAAGTACCTTCTAGAGAGAGGAGAGAGAGTCATCTTCCTCATCCATAAATAGTAGGGAAGTCGTGGAGAACAGGTTGGAGAAACCTTTTGTATGCTTCATTGAGATCAATAGATCATTGTCATTGTTTCTTCCTCCATTGAGAGCATTGTTGTGTGTATTGTCTTCAAGCTATTGTGTATGATCTTAGGTGCTTTCCAAAAGTGGTAGGCTGATGTATTATGGACTGTATAATGCTATTTTGGGCCGCACTTGATGTTTATGGAAGTTTCCATTTGTGATAAATGCTTTTTGATCAAGTTCTTTGCATTCTAGGTAGCATAGAATGTGTTGCCAATTCCTAGCTTATGTAGTTTGGAGTGCAAGCATTCAAGCCAATGATCTTGGAGTTTAGATCCACTTAGGATCTGTATTTTTCACATGGTATCAGAGCTGGTTGGCTTCTATTTACAGTAAGTATTCCATTTTTGGTGATATTTGGATGTTTGATCAAGTTCTAGCATGATTTTGCATTGCTTTGTTGATCAAATCTTACTAACCTTTGTTTTGTGAGTTGAACTTGTGGATCAAAAGCATATTTCAGGTCTATTGAAGATCAGAGGCTGAAAAGAAACTATTTTGGATCAGATCATAACACCTAATCATTTGTGATTGTGAGGCTTGTGCATATTCAATACTAACAATGTTCTTTTCAATCCTATTGTTGACAATCTCCATTCTTGGATGAACACTCTCCTTAAGTGGATGAAACTTCTCCTTAAGTGGATGACAAATGCTCTTTTGAGTGAGTTGTAATTCTCCTAAAGGCTGAGCAAAGCTCCCATTTGGATGAAAGATCCCCTTTTTTGGGTGAACATATTGTAAGCTCCATTGTGAAGAGCATATTGTAAAGATTGTCATCAATTTTGGCATAATTTTTGGTGTACTTTGTTGAGCATGTAAGTAACTCTCCTTATGTAATTTGATTGGAGCATTTGCTGGAAGGTGTTAACCATTATGCAAGTGTGTTTTCAGGTTCTTAACAGGTTGAGGAACATTCTCATGTGAAGTGATCTTAGATCTACATCTAAACACCAAGATTTGACAAGATAGTGAAGCTAGTCTTGTGATTCACTAAGTGTGCTCATTCATTCACCTCTAAATCTTGTATTTATCACTTGCTGGAGTTTATAAACTTTTAGAAGTGTGGTTTACATGTGGTTTTACAGGTTGAATCAATATCTTAGTGTGTTGATCATATGTTGATCAATTTTGTTCATTACTAGGTAATCTTGGCATCCTAGTTTTGGGTATTTTCTAAGAATGCAAGTAACTCTTCACACCATAACTTGATTTGGTCACTTGCTGGAAAGTTTGAGAGCTTAAGAAAGAGTGTGTTCAGGTTGGTTTGATTTTGTAATCCATTCTTAGTGTGTGCAAAGTGTTGCATGTGTTTCAATCTTCCTTTCTATGCTTGGAAACCATCTAGGTTCAAGATAGAAGTGTTTTAGGGTCCTAAATCTTCATAGATCTCTTTATCTATCATTTGTTGAGAGAAAAGTGAGTGCTAAGTGCTTTAGGACAGAACCTAAAAGTTGAAGAAACATTAGAATCATGGCTTCCAATGGTGGGATCATGCTAGAGTCTAGTGAAAGGTTGAGTTCATCAAACTACTCTACTTGGAAAGTGAGGATGGAGTCCTTACTTGAGTTGAATGAACTCATGGACATAGTTGCAGAAATTGAAGAGAGACCTCTCACACTTCAAGAGCAACAAAGGTTTGATAAGAAGGCCAAAAGGGCTCTTCATATCATTAAAATGAATGTTACAAATGAACTTCTCAAGGAAGTCGGAAAGTGTCAAAGTGCAAGTGAGGCATGGAATGCCTTAAAGAAGCTCTTTGAATCAAAGTCCACATCTAGGGTATTGACCCTAAGGAGACAAATATTTTCTAGTAGGCAAAGAGAGGGTGAAAGTGCTCATGCATTTATCTTGAGAGTTAAGTCCCTAAGTGATGATTTAGCATGCATTGATGAGAACATAAAAGATGGTGAAATAGTCCAAGTTATGTTGAATGGTTTGCTAAATGAACATGCTAACCTTGTGCAAAGTTTTGCCATTCAAAGAGTCTTGCCAAGTGTGGTTGACTTGCAAGAAATCTTATTGGCTGAAGAACATAGGTTGCAATCAAAGCTTGATGGTGCATCCTTGCAAGGTGGAGGTGAAGAGGCTTTCTTCACAAAAGGCAAATTCAAGGGCAAAGGTAAAGGCAAAGGGAAATGGTCCAAAGGTGGTAACTTTGATCATGATGATCACTCTTCCTCTTCCTCTTCTACTAAGAACAATAAGTCAAAGTTCAAGTGCTTTTATTGTGGGATAAAAGGTCATTTTGCAAATGAATGTTATAAGAAGAAAAGAGAGCAAGGAGAGAGGCAAGGAAATCTTACAATAGATGAGGAAGAACATAACACATGTGAATCACTTGTTATGACTTCAAGTTTGTTAGCCAACATAGATGATAATGATCCTTGGTGGATTGATAGTGGAGCCTCATCTCACATGACAAGACATAAGGAATACTTTACATCCTTATTGTCTTATGAGGGAGAAGGTAACATCATCTACACTGCAAATGATGGTCAATGTGACATCAAAGGCATAGGCACTATTCCTATTTCCCTTTCAACAAATAGGAAAGCAAATCTTGAAAATGTTTTGTACATTCCTTCAATCACTAAGAATTTGCTTAGTGTAAGTCAAATGATTGACAAAGGACTTGATGTGGAGTTCATTGGAGATGCATGTTTGATAAGTAAATGTGGATCCTTGATTGCTCAAGGTAGGAGGCATGGTAAACTTTTCAAGCTTGATGCATGTGTGATCTCTAATCATGAAGGATGTATGGCTAGGGAGCAATTGACAAACCAAGAAGTTTGGCACAAGAGGTTGGGCCATCCCAACTTCAAATCTTTGGAGGTAATGGCAAAGAAAGAGCTTGTTCTTGGTCTCCCTAAAAGTCTTGTTGCAAACAATAGTGTTTGTGAACATTGTGCCTTGTCCAAATCTCATAGACTTGCTTATTCTAGATCTACTTCTAGATCTAAAGAAGCTTTTCAACTTGTGCATTCTGATATTCATTCTTCTAGTACAACTAGCAATGGTGGGGCAAAGATGTATGCAACTTTCATTGATGACTTTAGTAGGTATACTTGGATCTATCTTCTTAAAAGTAAGGATGAAGTGTTTGCTGCATTTGTCAAGTTCAAGAATGAAATGGAAAACCAATTCAATACAAAGATCAAATGCTTAAGATCTGATAATGGAGGGGAATACACCTCAAATAGGTTCAAAGACTTTTGTATAGCACATGGGATTAAGAGGGAGATGTCTAGTCCTAGGACTCCACAACAGAATGGAGTGGCCGAGAGGAAGAATAGAACCCTTTGTGAATGTGCCAAGGCAATGAGACTACATGCTAATCTTGCTAAGTCTTTTTGGGGGGAAGCTTTAGCATGTGCTAACTATCTATGTAATAGATGGACAAGTGCTTCCTTGGATGGTAAAACTCCTCATGAGGTTCTTTATGGTAGAAGGCCGAGTGTCAAGCATTGTAGGATCTTTGGATGTACATGTTTTGTCAATATCACACTTGATGATAGAACTAAAGAAGATCCTTCATCAAAGAAGGGTGTGTTTGTTGGCTATAGTGAAGTAAGCAAGGCTTACAAAGTGTACATTCCTTCTACAAAGAAAGTTGTCATAAGTAGGGATGTCATCTTTCATGAAGAGAATGTTTCCAATGTTGTTGATGTTGATGTTGATGTGCCTACTAATCATCATGATGTGCAAGATGTCTTGGATGAAGATGGAGATGCCACTCCAAAGCAAACTTCAAGGAAGACTCAAAGGCAAAGGGCTAAGCCATCAAGGCTAACCTATGATGAAAAAGGAAAGCAAGTGGTGGACAACTCTAACTTTGCTTTTCTTACCTCTTTTGATAAACCAACTTGTGTAGGTGAAGCAATTCAAAAGAAGGAATGGATCCAAGCCATGGATCATGAGCATCAAGCACTCATCAAAAGCAACACATGGAGGTTGGTAAAGCTTCCAAAGGACAAGAAGGCAATTGGTTGTAAGTGGATCTTCAAGATCAAGACAAATCAAGATGGATCAATCAACAAGTACAAGGCAAGGTTGGTGGCAAAGGGGTATGCTCAAGAATATGGTATTGACTATGATGAGACCTTTGCACCCGTGGCAAAGATGGTAACTATTCGAATCCTAATCTCTCTTGCAACTCTTTATGATTGGGATATGTGGCAAATGGATGTTACTAATGCCTTCTTGAATGGTGATCTTGAAGAAGATATTTACATGGAGCAACCCGAGGGCTATGTTTCACATGATGAGCCTAATCATGTGTGCTATCTCCAAAAGAGTTTGTATGGGCTAAAGCAAGCACCAAGGAGTTGGTATGCTAAGCTCAATTCCTTCTTACTTTCTCAAAACTTTGTTATGAGTGAGTATGATCATTCTCTCTACTTTAGATTGAATGAAAATGATATCACTTTACTTTTGATCTATGTTGATGACATTATCTTAAGTGGTGGTAACAATCTAGATATAGATGAAATCAAGATGGCACTCAAAAGAGAGTTTGAAATTCAAGATCTTGGTAAACTTCATTATATCTTAGGAATAGAGATTATTAGAACTTCTAAATCTACATTCATATGTCAAGAAAAGTATGTTAACTCTATTCTAAAAAGGTTTCATATGGAAGATTGTAAAGTTGTTTCTACTCCTATGGAATCAAATGTAAAGCTAACTACAAGAAGTAATGAAAGATCCTTCAAGGACATTACTCTCTATAGAAAGCTAATAGGATCTCTTATATGGTTAACCATCACAAGACCTGATCTAAGCTTTGTGGTTGGTAAACTAAGTCAATTTATGCAAGATCCTAGTGAGGCTCATTGGAAGCTAGGAAAGAGAGTACTTAGATACATCTCGGGATCTAGAGATTTTGGCATCTTGTATGGAGGTACTACACCTAACCTTTGTGGATTTTCAGATTCAGATTTTGCAGGTGATCAAATGGATAGGAAGTCAACAAGTGCCTTTGCAATCTATCTTGGAGATGGAGTGGTCTCATGGCTATCAAAGAAGCAACCAACTATCTCTCTATCTTCCACCGAAGCCGAGTACAAGGCATTAACAACATGCACCAAGGAGATTCTTTGGATCAAGAGGATGTTATTGGATCTTCACTTGCTGGAACCAGAGAAGACTCCAATCATACTTTGTGATAACCTTTCAGCCCAAAGCTTGGCAAGCAATCCTGTTTTTCATGCAAGGAGCAAGCACATTGAGATTGCTCACCATTTTGTGAGAGATCAAGTCATTGCCAAAGAGGTGGAGCTTCAACATGTCTCTTCAAAGGAGTGTGTGGCTGATATCTTCACCAAACCATTGGGAAAGGACCTATATTTAATGCATAGATCTAATCTTGGAATGTGCTCAAAGACTATGTTGAAACTAGCATCCAATGTTGAAGAGGGAGTGTGAAAATTGTCAACATTTCCTAGCTAGTTTGAGGCCTAAATTGGCTAAAATTGTAAATAGTTTTGGTTCTGGAGTTTCACACGTGTGAACCAGGCCACAATGTTTTTATTTACTGTATTTTTTCAGTATGATGAAGTGTCAAACTTCATACCCTTCAAAATGAGACCATTTTGATGTATTTTGGTCATATAAGCCATTTTTAGCTATTTTTCCTATATAGGGAATATCTAGGGTCAAGTACCTTCTAGAGAGAGGAGAGAGAGTCATCTTCCTCATCCATAAATAGTAGGGAAGTCGTGGAGAACAGGTTGGAGAAACCTTTTGTATGCTTCATTGAGATCAATAGATCATTGTCATTGTTTCTTCCTCCATTGAGAGCATTGTTGTGTGTATTGTCTTCAAGCTATTGTGTATGATCTTAGGTGCTTTCCAAAAGTGGTAGGCTGATGTATTATGGACTGTATAATGCTATTTTGGGCCGCACTTGATGTTTATGGAAGTTTCCATTTGTGATAAATGCTTTTTGATCAAGTTCTTTGCATTCTAGGTAGCATAGAATGTGTTGCCAATTCCTAGCTTATGTAGTTTGGAGTGCAAGCATTCAAGCCAATGATCTTGGAGTTTAGATCCACTTAGGATCTGTATTTTTCACACTATGCCCGAACGAGAGAGAGAGAGAGAGAGAGAGAGAGAGAGAGAGAGAGAGAGAGAGAGAGAGAGAGAGAGAGAGAGAGAGAGAGAGAGAGAGAGAGAGAGAGAGAGAGAGAGAGAGAGAGAGAGAGAGAGAGAGAGAGAGAGAGAGACTGGCAGCATCAGCTAGAAAGCTAGAAAGTATATAATGCTATGAATCCAAAGATGGTAAAAGATCGTTGGCCTGTGAAGTTGTTTTAATAGCTCGTCGGGTGGACAGTGGATCTTTGAGAGAGAAGGAGCTTTGGTGTCTATTGGAGGGGGTACTGCAATCTTCTTATGTGCGCTAGCTCTAAGTTTAAAAAACGATGCTAAAATGTTATAGTTATCATGACAGTAACCTAACCTACAAACTGGGTGTCGCTGATCTACAAACACACTTGCAAACTGACCGTTTATCTATAAACACATCTACAAATGGATAAGAACCACATTGTATAAATGCACAAAATTTGTGCAGGTGTGTAGAACAATAAATTAGTGAACACTAACGTGGAACGAACCTGCAAACTGGCCGTCGTTGATCTGCAAACACACCTTATACCTCAATATACTCCTTACATGATTAAGTGTTTCATCATTTGGCATTATCTACAATCATATAAGGTGTTAATCTACAAACTGCTCGTCGTTGATCAACAAACACACCTTATGATGGCGGTGTGATTTTTCAACTCTGCCCGACAGTTGTGATAGTAGGCTCATGGCTCAAGGTTCCGATAACATGCTCTTCTCCTCACGCTTCTGATAGCATGCAAGGCGCGATCCACAACAGCTCTTGCCAGTTGCAATCCACAAAGTGCCTGCCAATACGAATTCACACAACACAACACAAAGAAAGAGAGCGAGAGAGAGAGAGAGACGCACAAAGAAAAAGAGAGAGACAAAGAAAAAGTGAGCGAAAAAAGAGTCCCAATCTGCACAGCCGCCCAAAAATCTGCGGTACTAGGGCGGTACCAATTTTTTTTTTTTTAATTTAATTTTTTCTATGAGTATCAGCTTGAAGCCCAAAAAAAAAACATTTGGCGCGAACCAATATGTGGTTCGCTCCGAAACTAGAGGTGACTTTCTATTTTTGTGTTGTGTGAGAGACAGAAAAAGAGAGTATAGATGGGAGTGAGAATGAGATGAGGATGAATGTGAGTGAGAAGATTGATAGTGTTTAGGATTTTTAGTTCATTGATGGATGTTAATAGTATGTGTTTTGTGATCATAAGTTTTAGGATCTTTTTTGTTTGTGATGTAGGTTTGGATATGAAAAATGAAAAATAAGCTTTCATTGCAAAGGATTCAAAGATCAAGTGCATGCAAAAGGAAAAGCAAAGATTGCAAAACAATGGAGATACAATAGTAAAGGTAAATTCACATTTATTTTGATTCATTTGATATTTAGTTGATAACTTAATGTGTTATCTATTGATGCATTATATTGTGGTTTCCATTACTTTTCATTGTGCTTTCCATTACTTTTTATTGTGCATTCTAGCATGCAAATCATGTGCTAACATAGATACATTGCATTAAATTCATCAATGGATACATTTGCATTGCATAGATGTGCATTAAATAGACTATACATTGCATTGAATAAATCAATAAATACATTTGCAATCAATTATAGATGTGCATTCAATAGACTATACATTTGCATTTATGGATTAAAAATATATGCATTCAAAAATTTTGCAAGAATGATATGATGCCAAAACATTATATTGATTGATTTAAAAACAAGTACATTGATGAGAGAATAAATTCTCTCTTCCTACATTGCCTTCTACAAGGCCTTACATTTAATTTAAAAACCTCTACTCATCATCACTTCATCCATCCTCGCCGCCTCCATCTTGTAGGTGTACGTTGGTGTCCACATCTTCAAACTCCCCTTCGCTCTCATTCACGTACTCTTCCACATTTTCTTCCACATCACGAACACCTGAAGTTGTAGAGCCTCTCTACAAAATAGAATCAAAGATTTAATTAAATTGAGATTAAACTTACTTGTAAACCACAAAGTAAACAATCACAAAACAATAAAGGCTAAGAGTTTATGATTGGAAACAATCCATGGGATTCCATAAAAGCCTTAAGGTCGACATATCCATGATCGTAACCCTGCTTGTACTCCGCGGCGGTCATGTGTCTTCCAAAATCACTAAGTTACATTCAACAAAAAAACATAGTTTAGTAATACAATATAGTTTAGCAATAAAAAACATTAACAATCTCACTACAAAAATAGAATCATATTAAAAGTTATTGCACTTACAAATTGGGCCTCTAGATTGCCCCTTCTTCCCGATCCCAAGTGACTTTGGCCATGTTTTAAGAGCTTCTCGGCGGTGGCCCTACGTTGTTGTTCATACTGTTGGGGATTGTTTTGTAACAATTTCCCTTTCACCTTCCTCCAATCCCTTTTGGAGCACCATCCAGGCTTCGTGGAATTCTTGGGATTCCTCACGGCTCTTCTCATCAATTGCCTTTTGTCTCGAATCCAAAGGCACATTGTATTCAAGGCCCAAGTCCTACTAAAAGCATTGGATTGAGGGAATTCAGAATACAAAGTCCTACTAAAAGCATTGGATTGAGGGAATTTTTTTTATTTTTGTCTTCAAGCGATTGGGAGGACCAATTGATCATGTAATCTTTACCAAAATATAAAGCAACTAAATCACGCAAACGGGCATGAACTACATTGCCACACGTATTTTTTATAACTCCACCACGTGGATTAAGATCATAATACACACTACACGATTCTTGGGAAGGGGCATCTTCGGAAGCTCTTCTCTCGGATGATTCACCCCCAAGAAGATAACACAAGATTTTTTATTCTATCTCTTTGTTGAGGAGATAGATTCTCAAACCACTCTTGATTATATTCTTCGGGCTCCTCACGAGCTCTTCTCCTAGATGGTCTCCCACTTGACCTTCCACTTGACCTACCACTTGAAGACATTGTATCAAAGAAAAACTTTAAAAGTTAGAAGAATGGGAGTGAAAGAGTATTGAAGACTTTTAGATTAGAAGAGCAAGCAATGAATAGAAAGCAATAGATTAATAGTAAGCAAGAACAAACAAGATCAATAGAGCAAGCAAAATCAAGAGCAAGATCACTAGCAATGAAGAACAACCAAAAGCAAGCAAGCAAGCAAGCAAGATCTATAGAGCTTAGAAGAGCAATAACAAGCAAGAGCACTAAACACTAGATTAGAAAGCCTATAAAACTTGAAATCAAAAGAAGAGGAGCAAGAATGCTCGCAAAAATGCTATTTTATTGGCATTCAAATTTCGCGTAGATTATCCACATAGAAGTTATCCACATGATATCCACGCGTGGATGTTCCACACGTTTTTTTTTTCCTCTCTTGGCACGTGAGAGGGTCCCCCACATGGGCTTGCATGCTTTAAATGTCATTCAATATTCTCATAGTCTTTTCTAGATTTTATGAGAATATTTTATTGTAGGATTTTACATAAAATATATTTTTTAATATGATGGAATGTAAAAAAATCAATTCAAAGATCATTATGGTAGTATTTAATTGTTAAAACTAGTTTTATATTGTTATAAATTTTATTTTTCTTGAGATTTGACATACAAGAAAAATCATGAGATAAGAAATAGTACATATTATTATTAAACAAGTAATTTGACAAGTTTTTTAAGATTTTATGACATAATATTATGTCAAATCGGTAATGTCATAAAACATCTAGTTTATTAATAATCTAGGTGTCATAGATTTGATATAATTTGATGACATAATTACATGGTCTAATAAATTTTTTTTGCTTTTGTCATGTGGCCTCTTAAATAATTGCATTAGGTCATTTAGATTCATGATCAAAAGCATTTATGTTATATTGAGGACCTTAGTGATATGTGACCTATATGATAAATCTTTTTAATTGTTGGTGTGTGACCTATATAACCTTATATGAAATCATAGTGATTAGTTGAAATATCATTTAGCATTGTAATAAAGATGTTGATCAATGGTGTGTTATCTAGTATATGATTTCTTGCATACAAAGCAACCATAGATAGAAAGGGCGAATGCATATTGCTCGTCATGAGATACCATGGCACACTAGGCCAATCCAAAGAGATTTATCTTTAACTAACTCGAGCCAAGTATTAATTAATCAAATGAGTGATTGAGTGGGCAATGAATCAATTGAGTATATGACTGATTGTTTGATTTTGATCATTCCATCTTGAAAGAAAGATCGAGTGAGATCATCAATCATCTTAGACAAGAGTTTAAATTGAAAGCTTCGAACATTGACTGCTATGTGGTCTTTAAATCAGTTGAGATAGGCCTGCACGCACTATCTACTGATGTCTAACATTTGTCAGTATGAACCTCATTTTGATTGCTCGTCATGTGTTGCCCCACCCAAGCAATTTTCTTGATAGCAATGTTACTAGAATATTAGATTTACATTAAGCATAAGTAGAATATACATGGATTAGATGTCGGCATGTCTTTAACAAGTATTATATTTGTTCAGTACATACGGTCTCATAATGATTACTTATAATGTGGTATAGAGTAGCTGGCTACAGTGTGTTTATGTCATCAACGATGTCATCATCATCAGATAGCGATTCATCTCATGATCACAACAACAGGTATATATTGTTACTGATATTGACATCAATTGCACTTTATTTGTTATTTGAATATGAGTGTAAAATTTTTTTTGGAAATTTATTCTTACAATTACATTTGATTGGAAATTATGAATTCTAATATTATTGATAGGATAAATCACATCAATATTGATTTTGGATCATCATTGGCCCCCCTTGCATGTTGATGTCAAGGTCTTATACTCATATCAAATGACCAAAAGGTCTTAAGTAACTAGCTCCTTAGAGTTAGTGATTTATACACACACACACACACACGGATTTAGAACTGTAGTTATTGTTTTGTTAAAAATTATTAAGAAAAATGCGAAAGTTGTAGAGAATGCTGTAGCAATAGTTAGAGAATTGAGAATGAATAATCATGTGAATATAAATTTGTGGGTGGATGGATCAATTTATCCTAATGATCCAACTACCAATTTGTGTCCAGATTTTAAGTCCGTAACTCATCTTCTCAGATATGTATGTGAAGGAAATAGCGGATTACTTGGATATTGTCAAATGTTGCGAGATATTGGAATGCATAGCATATCTTGTCTGAATCAACAATTACAGTTTGCTAATCAACAATTGCAACGTGCAAATCAACAATTGCTTCATTATGTGCAACACACTAGTGCTGAAAACAATGCACTCAAGAATGCTATGTCAGAGTTGAATGGTACTGTCACTACCCTTTGAGAATCAAACCAAGAAATGTTAGAATCCACGGAAAAGTTGTGATCCGAGAGTTTAAAATCTGTTGTTGATCTAAAAGTTATCAATAAGGCAATGATGAAGAGGAAAAGAAAGAGAGTATCGATGAAGAATATTGATGACCTATCTACACATAGCGGCAATCAGAAAAAAAGAATCCGAGCATTCAAGTATGTTGTCATCTAGATTGTTTATTTGATTTGTATATGCTTAAGTTTGATTTGCACTTGATAACATGGATTATTTATTTATTAAACATAATTTGAGTTTCATATGTTTGTTGCAAATCATGTTTGGTGGCAAAGAACTATTTAACAAATCGTTCATGCATTGTATCATCTTTAAGTCATGTTTTACCAAGAAAGTCAGCAAAAGAAATGATAAAAAATGTTCGGTTTGAAAAAATGAAAAATGAAATTGCAGAGACTATTTTGATGAAGGTTCAATCATACTTGGATGCAAATGTGATACAAGGTGCATGTGATGTATCTGGAATTAGCAGAAATGCTTTTAAATAGTTAAAGAAGCTTTTTCTCAAGTGATGGTGAAGAAAATTAATCTTCCGCGTCCATATCAGGTAAGATTAGCTAGAAATTTTTATAATGATGGAATGTTCAAAGTACTTGGCCAACCACTTCATATAACTGAATTATACAAATCAAAATATGGTGAGCTCAATTACAATGATTGCAATAATATTTTCCTTGATATTGAAAATGTTCTAAAATACATTATTCAATTTTATAAACTAGACGAACATCAAGTAAATGGAAAGATCATTATTGTAATAAAATTGGATGAATCTGAAATCATCAAGGGTCAGAAGTTGGAACGTGTGAGTGTCACTTTGATGAACAAAATTTCAGATACAGATGATCGAACGTTTAGTGTTCAATCGAAAAATCACATATGGTGGTTGGCGGCATTCCAGGTATACATTT
Source organism: Diphasiastrum complanatum (assembly GCA_029204225.1). NCBI lineage: Eukaryota > Viridiplantae > Streptophyta > Lycopodiopsida > Lycopodiales > Lycopodiaceae > Diphasiastrum > Diphasiastrum complanatum. Next base: position 13,025 of record MU836389.1, on the reverse strand, counting down.
CAATTTTCATTTAGAATATCTATATTAACAATTCATACCTTGCCAGTTTTTATTGACATGTAATGCATTACTTGTTTCTCTACAAGTCTTGAAAGAGGACCATAAAATACTATCATGGATATTTTCAAGAACAAACAATGGCGAGATTATAAGGAGACATTTGGAGGGTGAGAAATTTACAGTAAAAAACCATGGAAGTTTTCAAATTCAATGACACCTTGCAGGGTATTTGAAAATATTAAAATGTATGTATAATATCTCTCATGGGGCAACATCAAAGCATCCATGTCTTTATTGCATGAAGGATTGCTACAATATGAATTTGGGACGATCAACAAACATTGGCCCAACACGAGAAGCTGAAGATCCAAATATAAAAAGTGTTCTGCCAATTCCATTAAAATATGTTCACATATGCACATTGCATGCTGAGGTTCGTATTATTGAAAACTAATTTACCTGCATATTCTACTAGCATGAAATCATAAACCAGAGTCAGTGGCTAAAGCAGTAATTAGGAGGTTGGAAATAGTTCTGTCAAATGCAGGACTACATAAAGGGAATGTCACAATTGAAAAAAGTGACAGACTCTCAGGGAAAAAATGAAACATTCCTAATAAGCCATCAATTGGAAGTGCTAAAGCAAGAAGATTTTTATCCAATCACACATGCAAAGAATCAAGTGTTAGATTCGAAATTTGGAGAGAAATTGTTCAAGCCACGCGAACATTGGAAGGAAGTAATCGAGTGGAAAAGGGACAAGTGTGGACCAACTTAGACAAACTCATAGGTGTTATCTAGAAAGAAAACCTATCATTAGAAGATATGAGGACTTTGCAAAATCATTGCACCACATTTGTAAAATCTGTACATGATTGTTGGGGAAAAGACAACATTACTCATTACATGGTGCTAATCTATATCATTATTTGGTACTTTTTTTATTCAGGCTTATATTTTTTTCTACTGATGTAATTAATCAAAACTATTGTTTGCAGCACATTCTTCTTCATCATCCAACTTATTTTGCAAAGGAATATGGGAGCTTAAGTATCTGGTCATCACACAAGGCATGGAAAAATCTCATTGGCAAGCAAGGGGAGCATTTCATAGAGCAACAAATCATGGAGGACACAATTCAAGAAATAAATATTTAGTTCAACTTTTTTAGTGGTTTTACAGAAGAGTACAATTTAGACATCAAGCTAAAAACTCGCCAAGTATTACGATATTTTGAAAGGCATTCAAATTCATTACAAAAGAGAGATCTTTGTAATATATCAAAAATCTATTACAGAAAATTACTTAATTATCATCATCATCCTCTTCAAGATTCAGACGGATGGTATTGTCATGAAGGAATAAGCTCCTTTCATATGGATCCAAAAATTCTAAATTTTTTCTCTTGCTCATATCAATGTAACCCGAATAAAGGGCCACTGCAGATAATCTTTTGGTAGTCTCATTGGGAGTATAACCCAATATCTTAATAGCCAAATTTCTCTTCACAAAAATTATTTTATATGTTCCTCTTGCGTACTTATGGCCTCCTAAACAAACTGATAATGATTTGATGGCCATAATGACAATGGTTGCATATAGATTATAAGATGAATGATATGTACAAATCTCATTATTTTGGAAGTTTTTCAAATAATGAGATAGAGAAACATCTTTTCTCCCGGCTGATACACCTCGGACGCCTCCATGTCTCATACCAAAGGCATCTATTTCAATAGCATCCTGTAAACGAGAAAAGAAAATAAATTTAGAATGATACATAACACTGCAAACTCAATAAGAAAACTGAACAATATCAATACCAATATAATATCTACTTACCAGATCATAATCATCGTAATCAATGACGTTTGCTCTGCTAATGTCATGTCCTCCAATGGCCTCTACATTTCCGGAGGAGATATATCTAGCCGTAGGGGGATACCTTTTTGGAAATTCCAAAAATTCCTCCTTTGTAGGCAAAGTCTTTTCATAGGCTTTAGATTTTTCAATCATGGCCTCCAAGGCCTCATTGCCAGATTTCCAATTGCCATCTTTATCATAATCTATCTCACTTTCAAGGTCATCATATGAGTAATCAACAATGTCAGAAAATTCTGATAAATTTTGAGCAAAAAGTGAGAGGATTTCATCCTCTCTCAGATTCAATACATCTTCTATATCATTAAATGAAATATAACATTCATTATTTATAAAATATAAATGAACATCAAGTAGAATTAATTGATTAACAGAAGATGTCGATAGAAGAGAATTAGAGAGGATTATAGAACGAGGGAGAGTTTTTTTATAATCTGAAGCCATAGAAGTTTCAGCTTCAACCCCCATATCAGTATCTGCATCATTTACATCAACTGGAGCAGGTGCAGATGCTTCGATCAATGGAACAGTTGAAAATTCAACAGACTCATCATCTGGAATTTTAACAGATATGTAGAACACAAAAGCCATTCCTTTGATTAGAAGGCAACATATTCTTTTGTGGATATCACAATATATATTTTTTTTGAAATGGTCATGCAAGTTAGAGTGCTTTCTATTGTGTTTATGCTTAGAGGATCGCTGGGAATGTACAATGTCCTGAAAATGAACAAAACAAAAATTATCTATATCCATGACAGGAGTACTAATAATCTGAGAAAAATTATCAAGATAAGAAATTAAATTATAACGATTCTCATAAACTAGCATATCGATATCGAAGGGAGCAAAAAAAATACTAACAAAATACTCTAATTTGTCAGATAGAATGTCACTGATATTAAAAAAATCCATAAGTTTGTCATCTAAGGCCATGGAGGAACTAGCCATATTGAATCCGATATCGGTTCAATGCGTCAGATAAATATCGATAGAGGAATAAAGCAAAGTGTGCACGCTGATCCGATATGGTAAGGCCGAGAATGAAATTTTTCGAAAAGCACTGGTCAAAAGTGACTGATATTGATTCAGCGCGCCTGAATGAATACGAGCATGCACAGCAAGGGATGGCACGCGTCGATTCGATATCGGGAGAATGAAGAAAAACAAGAAGACTAGAGAGTTCAAAATAAAAGATTACAAAATCGAAATATGGAAAGTGGTGCACATATTTATAGCCAATTCCTGTTGATCACAGCCATACATTTGTCAAATAACAAATAGTGATTTACAGCCTATATTTATCCACCAATCAGAATGAGACTAATTTGTACCTACGCCGAAATACATTAACTAGTATAGTACTAGATTCAACGAATCATCATTAGCCCTGCGCCGAAATACATTAAATAGACAATCACTAGCCTCCTAGAATAATCATTAAAAAATATTATAAACAATTGATTAATGGATATCATTGAAAAACGTGAACGAGGAGAATTATTACAATCTCTCATCCTATTTAAGCACCGTAAAGACAAAAAATTCTCTTTTGAGATAATGTTTATTCAAAACATTTTCATAAGTCTTTCATTATGCGTTCCAGTATGATTTTTCTGCGTATGGGATATCGGATCAGCGCGCCTGGCAGATGATGTATTTGCTGCATTTGGACTGCGCGCATCGAATCGCTATTCCAGGACCAAAATATTTTTGAAATTTTTGAAACTATTGGACCCTATATGCATGATCAAAGCTTGATTCAGAAGACTCTTTATACTGGCCAAAGTTATGCAGAATCTATCGAATCAAGTTCTGATCATTCATATTGCGTCCAATATCGGATGACCGTGCAAGAATACATACTATGGTTGTCAAATGCTTTATATGCACGTTGATTAGCTATTGGGTGAAAATCTAGCCTTTGGAATTTTCCAAAATTATAATTATTGGATATAAAAAAGGTCTTATATTTAAAGCTTAACGTTGTCAATTTCAGCATTAATGGTAGAAGTGTGATTAATTGTAGATGTGACCATACTTTATTTGAAATTAGTTCTGGTTAATTCGATATGGACTATCACTTTGATGACTGATGGATATCTAGATTGATTTGATGGACAAGCCTCTAAGTAATCATCATCGTAATACAAGCCACCACGTTTGCAATCATTTCTAATTTTCTCTATATATACTGATCGATGACGCTGAAATTTTTTTGCTTACAGTTATTTGTATCCATGCGATATCGATTCAGCACGTTCGAAAACAACTTCCTTCAATCCGCACGTCCATCCGCTACCAACTAATGGAATTGTTTAGCTCAGGTATCGCTTCGACGCGCCCGACCTGAGGTCTGATCCTGAAATCAACATTATCGCGCGCTGATCCGCTACTAAACAGTAATGGCGTGGACCAAGTAGACAGCACGAGGGCATTCAAGTGGAATGCCAATTTCAGGTGCGGGTCAGGGAAATCCACAACCACCACCTCCTCCTAGGCCAAGGGGCAGAAGAAGAGACCCACCCTGGCTCAAGGATATTCGGAAGCTTCAGAAGACAAATAATCTTCTGATTCCGAAATCTCACATACAGAGGTCCATCAGGCAAGTGACAAGAAGTCTAATTGCATATGTGAGATGGACGGTAATGGCAATTGAGGCGCTGCACACAGCATATGAGGATTTCCAAGTGAAATTTTTTTCTGATACTGTTATTGCAGCTGTCCATGCCAAGGGGGGTGACCATCATGCCCAAGGATTTCAACATTGTGTTCAAGCTTCGGGACACATGTGACAAGTTTGCTGAATACTTTAGACCTACTCTCTCATCTCCTCCAAAACAAGATTCAGAGAGGAGAAAATGAAAGCAATCTCAACCAACCCGACTTGTTATTCGTATACAGAGCGGGAGTGTTTCAAAGAAGAGGAGGTCTCTCGACCCTCCATCTAAAGCGAGGGATTTTTCCAAGCCATCTCCTTTGAATATCATTCTTTCTTCTAGGCATTCTCCTCCTAAGTCTCCTTCTTCTTCTCCACTCCATCTTTAACTTCTCTTGCTAAATCTTCCTCTCCTAGCCAATCTCCACCTCCTAAATCTCCTCCTCCTCCTAAACTCGTAGATATTAGTTCCCCTCCTCCTGTTGTTGGAAGCGATTTAGATGATTTTGTTAGTGTAAAGGTAGAATCAATCTTGAATGACAATTCTTTATGTGGTTTATCAGTGTTACTTCCGTCACCCCCTGCACTTGCCTTTGTAAATAGTTCTCAATATGTACAGTATGACCAATTGTTGAACACGTATCTTAAAGGTTTAGGTCCTCGATACAATTTTAGGATGTCGAAGACCAATGCTGGTCTCCCCCTTTCTAGTTTAGATACTGGTGAATTAGAAAGTAGGGATAAAATGCTAGGGGACAATGTAGGAGGTGGGGCAATTAAGTACTGGAGGGAGTTCTTCCAAATCCCATTGTTTATAGATGTTGCGTTGTTTCCCCCAGCATTTGATTTTCCTGATTTCAAAAGTTTGCACGGTGATATGCTCCAATACGTCAGACTGGAATTTCCAATTCTCGTGTTGCCATACATAACAAAGTAAGTGTCTATTTTTTAGATTTTATTTTATTGAATTTTTCATATGAGTTTTGATTTCACATTGATTCTCATAAATTTCTTGTTTTCTGATTTCAGTGATCATTGGAGCTTATATGTGTTGTCCCTATACGTCAATGATGAGGGTGTGTGTAATCCAGTTTATTTGAAGATGAACTCTATTACACACACACAAAATTGCCAGGACCCATATATAGAAAATACTGGAACTCTTTCTAGTACCAAATGCAAAAGCATACTCGAAGCTGAAAATGGTTGATGCAGAGGTATAAATTTTTCAATATCGGTTCGACGCGCCCTTGTAGTTACTGATTGGTTTATTTTCCCAATGTGCGCACTGAACCGATATTCAATCAAAAAATCTTGATATCAGTTTGACGCGCACTTGTTTTCGTTGTAGATTTTATTCTTACATCTTGCACGTTGATCCGATATCTCATAATGTCCAAATTTGGATTCTGCAGTCCTCCCAGCAGGTTGATTCTGTCAGCTGTGGTTGGTAACCGTATGCAATGCCAAACACTTTTTTAATTGCTTGCATTACAAGATGGACTTCCAAATCTGGAAGAGGTAATATTCGATTAATTACTTTTAATTGTGTTTTTGTTTTTTTCATATACAAACTCCTATTAACTGATCTTTGATTAATTACATTTAACTGTGTTTATGTTTTTTTTTCAGTTTAAATGCCCGAAGGTCTCCCCAATGGAGATAATGCACTTTAGGCAGGAGACCATAAAGCTTGTGATCGAAAATTCATATCCAGTTGCAATGGCCGAGTGTTCTCCACCCAAGCTACTCCCAACTGGAGAAATGGATTTAGAGATCATAGATAGTTGATTCTGTTTAAATATTCGTCTCACTTGATGTGGATGAGACACATGTATAGAAAATTTTAATAGAAATATACTTACAATTTTTCTATGGTTGTTCTTACTTGTTATTTTTTCTCTTATCAATTCAGGTTATGATTCATTCATCTTCAATTTCTACTGTTTTTCGACATGTTTGTTTTCATTGCCTTGGTCTGCCTTGCCTTTACCATGGTCTTTTTTGGATAAGTTCAGAATGATGATCTGATCGAACCTTTGCCACAACCAATCCAAACATGTGACATTAGTTCACTTAGATTTGTGGCAGCAAAGCTTTGATCAGATCATCATCTGAACATATCCAAATGTGCTAAGACAAGGACAATACAGACCAAGGCAATGAAGACCAAAAATACAATCGATATATACGAGACTTCAACAAAGGCAAGCGTCGATTGTAGTGATCACTGGAGTTCAAGTGACTAAAGATCTCCCCAATGGAGATAGTGCATTTCCTGCAGGAGACAATGAATCTTGCTATAGAAAACTCATATTATCCAGTTGCAATTACATTGTGTTTTGCACCATGGAAATGGAGATCATAGAAATGAAAGAGCCTCATAGAAAAAGTGGTTCATATATTTTCAAAAATGATGTATACAAAAAATTGTATTACATAATACAAAATTCCATAGCTCATAATCTATGGATCTTCAATTTCGATGAATGTTCCAATGTCTTTGCATTTTATATGCTCTTCCTGCCTTACTCTTACCTGCACAAGAGAAATAGTTTTAGTTATATATTTTATGAAACTAATTCACTTAGAAATAGAAAAAAAGAAATATTTTTATATGGCATAACATACCTTTACACCATTCAATCGAAATTGATAGTACTGAGGTAGATCGAATTGCAACATGTCTAGTTCTGATCGAATGTAATTGAGACACCAATCTTCCTCGACCTCAACCATTGCAAGAATGTTGTCATTTTTTTTCACTGTTATCTGAAGTTGCTCTTGAGGGTTTATACCAAAATCTTGATCAAGTGGCTTCCAAACATTTTTGCATTTAATCCATTTTCTATAATACAACAGCAAAGTGAGCATTTGTTTTTCGATGTGATATCTAAATGTCATGGATGAGTAACATACTCTGCACTCAACTTGCTGATTTTGTTTTGTATCCCAACCATCATCCAACAACTCGGCGAGTATATCAACACTCAAGTCCTTACAAATAAACATTGTTTTCGTTCTCTGAACATTGCATTTGGAAAAAAAATCAACAAAAATAGTAAAAGGTAGATACCAACTTAATCTATTATTCTTTGATCCAGTGCTACATTTTAATATACTCTGAATATCAATATATAGCCTAGATCAAAAACTTTCTGAAATTGCTGCATCAAGAGAAATCCATTCCTAACTCAAAAAATCTGGTAGAGAATATGGCTCTAATCTACCAACTAAACCATTTTTATCAGGAAAATAGGTGTGATCATAACAAAAAACCCCTGACTCTAAAAGTGATTTTAGAGAACGACCTTTATATTGTAAAATACCGATTTCCGAATGTATGACAATGATTATTCCTGCAATCGATTGAACTGATTGCCATTCAAAGAAATTTGATGGATACAAATCTGCAAAACCAACAGAAACATCTCAAGAAAAAAATAATTTAAAGAAAATGCTAAATCTAAAGAAATTGAATCTGAAAACTTACAATTGCATTTCCTTCTATCATTTGGATTCAGATCATGAATGTTGAGCTCATTGTGAAGATAAGCATGTTGAACTAAAACTTTTGTGATAGATTGACCAGTAGGTGATACTTTAAAATCCATTATCTTGTCTTTCCAAGAGCTTCTATATATGTTATCCGATCTTTTTCTTTTTCAGAATGAGCCTTTTGCAGAGGGATGCATCAAGATCCATTGATATTTTCGATATATTCTTGGTATCCATTGATCTTCTGCATCTTTTTCATTGCAAATATTGATTGCATCAATGGTTCCTCTTGGTCTCCAACTATGTGTAGCCATTAGTCAAAAATATGAGTACGCAAGCTGAGATCGGAGAGAATGTAGAGATTGCAAGGTAAACCTAAGAATGACAAGAAAATGAGAGATAGAATAAAGAAAATGAGAGGTATACCTATGAATGACAAGAAGTTCCTTAACTACAAGGATTAGTTAACCACAGTTTATGACTATTGATGTCAAATCAACCTCAAGTGAATAATGACGGGCAACATAAGAGTATTCGGGCAGTAACTATGGTCCAATCACAATTGTTTGCTCGGTGGAATATTTGAAAATTACGAAAATTTGACCGGGAAAGTTAAATACAATTTCTGTCTGTCAACCACTATTACAGTTCATGACGGATGGATACCATTCATTGGGACACATAAGCGTTGAAAGTGTGCGAAGTCAAAAACAACATCTTGACAAAGGGCCCATTTTGAGTTCTAATATTCCCTAATGAATCGCAGTTACTACTGTGTTCATTATTTTTCTTACTATTGGTAGAGGCATCGTTTTACATCGTAATCGCCTCTTGTGTTCTGCTTCCATCACGTCTGCTGCAATCATAATCAATCGTAGACCGAGCATTTCACATCATACACCAACAGAAGCGGTATCAGAGCATTGGTTTAGTGGATTACTAGAGTCCATAATCTTTTTCCAAAAGCTATTCTAAATTGTTTGTGTATAATTTTGATCACTATGGAAGGCACCTCATAGATCCGCTTGATCAATAAATTCAACGGAGATGACTTCCACATGTGGAAGTTTAAAATAAAGATGATCCTGATTGAAAAGGAGTTATGGGGATACGTCAACGGTTCTATAGCCAGACCGACAGATGCCGAACAGCTCCCAGCCTGGGAAGTCAAGGATGGCAAGGCTCTTGCCATTGTATCTCTAAACCTTAAAGACACTCAAATTGCTCATGTGTCCAATTGCACTACTTCCAAAGAAGCATGGGATACACTCACCAGCATCTACGAGACCTTAGATGTCTCGACTCGTCTCTTCTTGAGGAAGAAGGTACCGACACTTAGAATGAGTGAAAACACCTCAGTCAGCGACCATCTGAATGAGTTCAAACAATTGATGAACCAACTGGCTGTAATAGATCCCCCTATTTCAGAAGAAGAATCTACCATGTCTCTTCTTGCCAGTCTTCCATCCTCCTGCGATAATTTAGTGTTGCTCCTGAGCAACACCCCTGCGCTGTCTTTCCAAAAACTGACAACAAGCTTGTTGCATGAAGAAGTCAGGAGGAAAAGCTTGTCCACATCTACGAGTTCCAAATCCATGGCACTCTATTCAAACAAGTAGAAATCCAAGAAGAAGAAAAGCTTCAAGGATAAGAAGACAAAGGCAGAATAGCCAGCGCCATCACAACCACAACAACAATAGAATAGTCACTCATTGTCGAAGACCAAGCTATTTTGCAGATATTGCAAAAGAACCAACCACGACATCAAGGACTATCGCATCCTCAAGCACGATGGAGCGAAGAAGAAGATGCAGCAGCACCAAGAAGGGAGCTCTGACACAGTCAAAGGATCTCAAGATTAAAAGAAGATGCTGATGGTACAAGATCAATCTAGAAGAGATGCCCATCACTGGTATCTCGATTCAAGTGCTTCTCAGCACATGACGCCATGCAAGGACCTCTTCTCTACACTCACAGCTATAGAATCAAAATACATTTTCTTTGGTGACTCTAGTTCACACCAAGTTGAAGGCCAAGGGTCTATTCAACTACAATTCTCTGATGACATCACTAGGCAGCTTAATGGAATACTTTATGTATCCAAATTAACAAAGAACCTTTTGTCTATTAGCAAGATCACATATCAGGGCTATAGAGCTTTGTTCACTGCCAACCGATGTACTACTTTAGATGAGAACTCAAAGGAAATCCTCTCTGGTTACAGAGAAGGAAATTTGTACATACTGAGTCACGATGTTGCACTTTTTGTGAGTTGTTCAGATGCAAATTTATGGCATCAAAGATTAGGTCATTTAATTATGTGTTCAATCTTGTATATGCATCACAATAAAATGGTCAAGGACATGAATATCATTGCTGTCACCACAACTAATCAGACAATCTGTGAAAATTGTCTACTAGGGAAACAGCCTAGAATGAGATTTCCCAAAGGACAAGCCCAAAGGGCAAAGTTCATCTTGACACTAATACACAGTGACTTGTGTGGTCCTATGAGCGTACCTTTCTTAGGTCAAGCTCTGTATTTTATCACATTCATTGATGATTACTCCTGATTTGCTAGTGTAATGTTCATCAAGAACAAGTCGGAAACATTTCGTTGCTTCAAAGACTTCAAGCAATACGCTGAAAATCAAACTAGTCAGAGAATCAAGGCCCTACGGTCTGATTCAGAGGGAGAGTTCTTGTCCAATAAGATGAAGGACTACATATCTTCATGTGGCGTGCACCACCAATTTACCACAACAGAATGGAGTAGTAGAGCGGAAGAACTGCACACTGTTGAAAGTTGCACGATCCATGACAGCAAATTCGCATTTGCCTCAAACTTTTTGGGCAGTAGTTATCTCTACGGCTTGCTATCTACAAAATTACTCTAGCACTAAGGCGGTTGATTCCAAGACACCGTTTGAAGCCTACTTGGATTAAAGCCATAAACCAGGTGTATCTAGTTCTTTTCAATAACAAAAAATGATCAAGAAGTTATTGGAGTTTCTATATGTATTTACGATGTGGTTTCGGGTTAGATCTCAGTCAGTCGTGATGTTGTCTTCCTTGAAGACAAATACTACGATTTCAAACAAAAGCAACCAATACAAGAGACTGCCAAAGCAGCTCCACCTTCTAGCGATAAGCTTGGTAGGATTGTTGGTTTTCTCCTTATTGTAACCAAATATCAGGGTAGGCTCTGATACCATGTGAAAACTCACATATGGGAATGCCCTAAAGTGTGAATATGATATCCTAAGCAAAGCTTTTGCACTTTAGATCAACTATTGATTGAAAACCAAGATCAATGTCAAAATCTAAGGCAAAGAGGCAAATCTACATGCATACATTAATAAGTGTTTCACATGTGTGGAAGCTCATCATGACAAAACTAAGGCATAATAAGCTCCTTCCTTGAGTAGAGAGATAATAGACCAATTTTTCTCTTTGGTAGAGAGAGAAAATACACACAAAATTGAGAGATCTCCAAATTGACTCAAAAACTGACATTAGATTATGATAGAAAATAAAAGTACATATAGAACTGGTGGAGTTCCATGATTGATTCCTATTGGACCCATTAAACATAGCCTCTCTAATCCTCTTGGATGAGTGATGCAATATTTCTAATTTTTGATTAGACCCTTCCAACAAATCTCTCTTTTAAACTATTGCCAATACATTGACTTAATCACTCATCAAATTACATCTACACATGTTTCACAAGCCTAACTAGCTCGACCTATGTCATATTTTAATTTTTACATGTCGAATTGACTATTTGACCTCTAATGCCAAAATTGGCCCTATCAATTAGTGACACCAAGATGCTTGACTTGACACCCCTAAAGTCAGCATAATAAACTTATTTTAACTATTTTACACACATGGGAACATGCTCCACATGTGTGACTTTTACTCACAAACTTCTAGCCATAAAATCACCAAGATAGATTTTGATCATTTTTCACCTAATATAGATAATAATACTTTTTTGATACTATTGGATATATCAAATCTTTTCGATTTCACAGAGGCCAATACTCTTTGCATTTATATAATGCCTTATGCAATTTGCATACCAAATGCTCCTTGCCTTGAAAGATGTAACCTTTTTGGTTGATCAATGAATATGTCTTCTTGTATATATCCATGTAGGAATGTCGTTTGGACGTCCATCTAGTGAATGTCCAGATCTCTGCATCAACCATAGCCAATAAGGTACGAATAGACTGATGCTTTACCACTGGACTAAAGGTCTCCGTGTAGTCTACCCCATAAAGTTGTTCAAATCCTTTAACCACCAGTCTAGTTTCCCATTTGGATATTGATCCATGTGGTTTAAGCTTTAGCTTGAAGATCCACTTGGAGTCAATTGGTTTTACACCTATAGGAGGATTGACAAGACTCCAGGTCCTTGTTCTTCATTAGAGACTGATACTCAGCATCCATGGGTAGTTTTCCATTTGTCTGCATCGGGGGCCATGACAGGGCTTCTGCTTACGGTGGCAGGTTCGTCATGACTGATAAAAGTCTGAGAGACAAAAGCGATCAGGCTGTTATCATTGTCTTACAGACCTTTGAACTGCAGGTGGCATGAGCAGATGATTCTCCTTGGGTGAATGACTGGGATCATAGCATCTTGTGGTTGAGAAACAATCATGGGTCTAGGCCCATCGACTGTAAGTGGAGCTATTGGTATGAACCTCCGTTGTTGAACAGTCGTAGAGGTCGTTGCCTATCAATCAAGGGTGGAGGTTGCTATGGCATGCTCTTGCATTGGTTGCTTCTGTCTTCTGCTGAAATCGTGATACTTGTCTTCAAGAAAGACAACATCACGGTTGGTTATCAACATCATATACATGATATGCTTTTGTGTGATCTTGAGATAGCTGATGAAGATGTTTTTTGTGCAACTTATTGAATCCAGCCTCCTTCTTCAGATCAAATAGCACTTAGGAGACATCCAAAAACACGTAGG
>MU836388.1:0-29678 GCA_029204225.1 Diphasiastrum complanatum | reverse complement strand
CTTTTAATTTTGATGAAAATAAATGTGTACTACTTAAAAAATAAATGTCATTCTCCTTTATGCAATTGCAAAACATGTTCTTTGTGAGAATACATATGAAAGTACATATTTAATAACTGGTAATTATGCAAAATATGTCAAAAAAACCAAAATTGTATATGATTTTGTGTTTTTATGTCATCAAAATATATATAATCTTTATCAAGTTTACATCCAATTCAACTATGAACAATCTTATCAATAGATGTATCAATTGAAACAACTAAAAAAATGACTTCTTTCATGACATGGATAATTGAGAAAAAAAAATCTTTGCTCAATAATGAGAATTGCTTGTTGTAATGTTTTTTGTACTCTAAATTTTTAATCTTGAAAATTATAGATCATGATTTGATTTTACAAAGATCTCAAATTACCTTACAATAATTGAATAAAACAAAAATTAAAACTATATATATTACCTTCAAACATGCTTGATAGATTCTTAGATAAAAATTCAAAACCTTATGAAACAATGACGTTTGGTCATGAAATATATCCTTACATAATTTCAAAAGATATAACTCCAAATATTAGTTCTTGTCCATTAACCAAAAATGATAATTTTTAGTATTTAAATCTTACTTTGATAAAAGATGCAAATCATTTATTTCAATTTGCATCTATAATTACAAATTGAATAAGAATACCGATCACTTTGAACTATAAGATATATTTATAATAGAATTAGCAGTTTTTTTTATTATTTTATTTCCTTTTTGTTATATACATATGATGACACAACATTATTTTTTTCTTTTTTTCAATATAGATTTTGTATCATTCATATTTTATTATTATGTATCAATTACAGCATGTGAACAATCAGAGATCAAAATACATTTAGTTCATCAATGACCTTTAGCCAAGTTTGATTACACATCTAGATTCATCAACAACATAGAAATCACTACTAAGTCTTTATGTATGCTAGAATTTAGAAATGCATCAAGATCTTATCATAACCACTTAGATATGACTTAGTACTATCCATGTCCGTACAGCAGCAGTACATTATAGTACTCCACATGTGTGAAAGCTAGATCAACAAGAAAATCAACATTCTACACATAGAAACTCAAGATATCATGAGAAATTCACAAGAGATGGACATAGAATCAACAAATATGAATTCTCCACATCATAAGAGAATACAATAATCTGTTCTCCACGTAGGTACAACTATTTATAACAACCACAATGTCATTTAGCTACTTTTCCTAAGTATGCCCTAAATGGCAACTTCTAGATACTTAACCAAAAACCTAGAAATACTAGTCTAAATGCAATGTACCAAAATTAGCCAATTAGAATGGGTCCAAACTCGACCTCATCCACTTATCTATTTTTCAAAAATAGTAAAACCACTATTTAGGCCCTTATTGACAGATATGAAACTATCTCTAAGTTGAGATTTCAAGTTGGCCTCAAAATTGCCAAATAAAATGTCAAAACTAGTCGACAAGTTTCACACTCCCTCTTCAACTATTTTTAGCATAGATTCAAACATGATATAGAACAAGTAAAGTAGACTTGAAAAACACTTCCTTGCTGCTTCTTTGACCTTACTTGAGTCCTCAATAACTTGCAAAAACATATCCAAAATATCTTTGCCAATTAATTTCCCTTTGATGCTCTTGACTAGCTCCAAAATGCCAGCTTTCCTTTTGTGTCGATGAAGCCCTTTGAAATCAACCTCTTGATCTCCACTTGACCATCAATGCCATTGAACAAAACTGTTTTCTCAGATCCATTAGTTGCATCCATTCCATGAAAACCACCATCCACTTGCATAGCATCCTTTACACAAGAAGATTCACCAAAATATGTGAGAAATGCAAAATGAGTAACTTCCACTTGCTTACCATTCTCATCATAAGTGAGCCTCAAAGATTGCTGCCTTTGCCTTGATGTCCTCCTTGGATTTTGATTTGAAGTAGGCCCAACATCCAAAGTATCATCATCCCATCATCAACATCAAGAATGTTAGATCCAATGTCCACACCACCACTTGATAAACTTTTGGAAAGTTTCCTTCATAAAAATGACATCTCTTCCAATGACCACTTTCCTTGTTGAACGAATGTAAACTTTGTAAGCCTTGCTTATCTCACTATAGCCAACAAACACACCTTTCTTTGAAGTTAGACTATCATCAAGAGTGATGTTGATATAGAAAATGCATCCAAAAGTTTTGAAAAAGTTGACACTCGGCCTTCTACCAAACAATATCTCAAAAGGGATATTTCCATCCAATACCACTCTCGGCCATCTATTGCATAGAAAATTAGCACACAACAAAGCTTGATCCCAAAAGGATTTAGGAAGATTTGCACCTAACCTCATGGCTTTGGCACCTTCACACAAAGTTCTATTCTTCCTCCGACCACTCCATTTTGTTGTGGTGTCCTTAGGCTTGTGTACTCCCTCTTGATCCCATGCTCATCAGAAAATGCCTTGAACTTGGTAGAAATATACTCACCACTAGTTTCACTCCTCAAGAACTTGAGCTTTGTAGAAAATTAAACCTCTCTTGCAATCTTGAACTTGACAAAGACATCAAACACCTCATCTTTGCTCTTTAGTAGATATACCCAACAAAATCTACTAAAATCATCAATGAAAGTCACATACATCTTAGCACCTCCATTGCTAATTGCAGTAACACCATGAATATTCAAATGCATAAGTTAGAAAAACTTACTTGGTCTTGATGTAGATCTCTTGTAAGGTAACCTACATGACTTTGATAAAGCACATTGCTCACAAACATGATTCAAGCTTGTTAGAGATCTAGGAAGACCAAACACAACTTGTCTCTTTGCCATCACCTCCGATGACTTGTAGTTGAGATGCCCCAATCTCTGGTGCCACACTTCTTGCATTGACATTTTCTCTTTTTCCATACATCCAACTTGGTTAGCAACAAGACAAGCATCAAGTTTGAACAATTACCTTGCCTTTTTCCTTTTGCAATCAATTCATCTTCTCTCTTGATCAAACAAGCATCACCACCAAATTCCACCTTGAATACCTTACCAAGTAATTGACTCACACTAAGAAGGTTCTTAGTAATGGAAGGAATGAACAAAACATCTCTCAATTTCACATTCCTATTAGTAGAAAGAAAAATAGGAATTGTGCCAATCCCTTTGATTGCACACTCACCATCATTGGCCATGTAGATCACCTTCTTGTCATCTTCAAATGCCATCAAAGATGAGTAATATTCTTCATGATATGTCAGATGTGATGTAGCTCCACTATCAATCCACCAAAAATCAATGTCTCCATAATTAGCCAATAAACAAGATGACATAATAAAAGCATCATTTGAGACTTGTTCATCAACACCATCCTCATCAATATTTAGGTTGGTTTGTTTCTCACCTTGATCTCTCTTCTTCTTGAAGCAATCACTAGCAAAATGCCCTTTGACTCCACAATAGAAGCATTTTAACTTTGATCTATCTTTCTCCTTACCAACAAAATAAAAAGGCTCACCTTGATCTTGACCCTTTGACCAGTTGCATTTGCCTTTGCCCTTGAATTTGCCTTTGATGAACATGACCTCTTCACCTTTTTGAGATGTTGTTGTAGAACCATCTCTTGCTTGAAGCCTAAACTCCCCATTCACCAAAATCTCTTGCAAATCCACAATACTTGGCAAAGTGTTTTGAATAGCAAAACTTTGAACAAGATTAACATGATCATCCAACAAGCCATTAAGAACAACTTGAACAAGTTCTATCTCCTTAATGCTTTCATCAATACATGCTAGCTCAAAAAAATGCATGAGCACTTTCATCCTTCTTTTACATACTAGAAAAGATTTGACTTCTTAGAGTTAGGAACCTAGATGTAGACTTGGACTCATAAAGCTTCTTCAAAGCTTCCCAAGCCTCACTTGATGAAGTACACTTACCAACTTCCTTGAGAAGTTCATTAGTCACATTCATCTTGATGATGTGTAGAGCTTTCTTAGCTCTCTTGTCATACCTCAATTGATCTTGAGGTGCCAAAGGTCTCTCCTCCACACCTACAACAATATCCATCAACTCATTCATCTCCAATAAGGACTCCATCCTCACCTTTCAAGTAGAATAGTTGATTGAGGTAAACTTATCATTGCCTTCCAACATGAAGCCACTTGAGGTTGCCATGTTGCAATGATTTGATATTCTCTTTGAACATGTTCCAATACTTAGAACTCTCTTGAAAATAAACAAATGAAACTCAAGAAGAAATCACAAAGATTTGGAACCACTCTAGCCTCTCATTTTCTCTCTCTAGCGAATCCTAGAACCTAGAATCTTGATTTCTTGATCACAATAGATATAAATACAATATGATGAAATTTTGCCAATACCTAAGATTGAAACACACTCTTGAAAAGTCAAGAAACTTGAAAATCAAGAGATCCTATCAAATTTAGGGTTTTATAAAAAATGCAAAATATTGGATCAAGCAAAATTTACATGCAAAAGCTGGAATCTTGATATATCATCTATTAGAATGTATAATTCTCTACCATGAGCAATTTTTGTCTCCACACTCCAATAAGTGGTTTCAAAAATTGGCCATCTACAAGTGATTTTACCTCAAATGACTTTTATATCACAAATATCCAATCTCTATAGTTGAAAATGCTTGACTTGAGTTAGCAACACCTCCAAATCCTCATAGAATTTATGGTGCCCTATCCACCACTAGATTTGGTAAAAACACAAACTTTGGCTTGCAACCTGCTCTGATACCATGTGAAAAATCAAAGATCAAAACACATTTAGTTCATCAATGGTCTTTAGCCAAGTTTGATTACACATCTAGATTCATCAACAACATAGAAATCACTACTAAGTCTTTATGTATGCTAGAATTTAGAAATACAAAACCACATGAACTGTTTTGTTTTACCACCACTCCATTCATGCATTCCCAAAAATCAAGGGGTTGGAGTGACCTTTGAACTATTTTTTATTTGCTTTTTGCACTTTTTTGTTGGAGCTCCTAGCCATCCCATACACTTGACTTTGCTTCCTGGTTCTACGTATCACCCAAAGTGTGTAATGTACATCTATGTGCTTGTTGTAGATCCTCTTTGAAACGTTTCTTCCTTCTCTATAGCCTCCACATTTACAGGTCCTACATCAGGATATGGCAAATGTCTACCGCCATGTTGTCAAGGCTTGTTCACATTCACATATTCTGGTCTATGCGAATTGTTGGCTTCCAAATCCACAAAACCGATTGGATTTTTTTTTCTTTGAGAAGTGATCCGATCACCTGATGGGCCTGGTTTACTGTGCATTGGTGTTCCTCCAATTACACTAGATACCACTTTACCTGTTACCAACGAGCTAGGTGTGGTATTGGTCCTAGATGTGGCTCTATCAATGAGAGCCTCCAAACTAGGGCCAGTTCCAATGTGTTTATCTTGCACAAAAGCGTATTGCTTGGCGCTTTGCAATAGCGCATTTGCCGAATTAGTAACTGCAGCATCAGAAAGGCTAATTTGTGATTTATTACCCTCACTTGCCAACCAACTAGCATGCTTTGACTCTGCCAAATTGGTTATAGGAGTATTGGAAATATCTGCGTATAACCACTCAAAACAATTGTAGATCTACCATGCATGTCCAGAATCATTATCAGAATCACCATCTACCAATTTCCACAAGCACAATAACTTTTGAGGGTCACAACTTTTGCTAAAACACACCAAATTGGTCACTATAAAGCATATTACAGAGGAAGAGTGGGTTAGCAAGAAAGACTCCACATTCTCATGAATTTTTCTTCTACTATAAATTTGTCAAATTTATCGATCTTATAAGACTAATTTAATTTTGTAATTTTCTTGCAACTTATATTTCATCCAAATCGAATAGACCCAAGATGGTGGTATGTTATCCAACTCAATGCAAGAAAATGACGTGTGTTTGATGGAAAAGATATTGTACATCTTTTGAGGTCTTGGAAGAGCTTGCCATCCATCCAAGCTCCAAATGATATGAAAATAATGAGAGAAAAAAATACAGTTCTAAATGATAATTATCCTATATTATGAAGTCATTTTGAGGCTTTGAGATCACCATGTTTGGATGAGATAAAACTATAAAAAAAGAAAAATGAATATGAGAATGGCCCACATTCTCAAAGAAACACGATAGAAAATCTACAATTGTTTTTAGACATAGATTCAGACGAGTGTAGAGACTTATGTGATGATGACAATGACGAGTATGATGAAAATGATGCATAATGTAATCACAAGAATGACACATGAATGTATTCACTATTTTTTTATATTCAATTACATTCAATTTTTACTTTTATATCTCTCATTGAAAGTATGCAAACATGATTTAGAGTTAAATGTGTTACTCAAAACACTCGAACCTTGCAGTTATGTCCTATTTCTAGGAATCAGTGATGGCTTGAAAATGGAGGGTTGGAATAGGATTGTGAATCTAATTCAGTTATTGAAGAAATAATTGTTGGTGAGTAGAACATGGATGTGAGTAGAATGGCAAGTTTATTCATATTTTAAATGACATAAGTAAATGGTGAAGTCATATGATGCATTACTATTTTTGGATTTGTGACTTGCACTCGTGCATTTATCTTAAAAAATGTTTTGAAAAGCCTTGCCAAAATAATAATGTTTATAATGCCCAGTTACTTAAAACAATTTGTAATTTTTACTGGTTTTTTCTCACATGGAGCATATAACCATGCAACATGACAAATACGATAATTGAACAATCATGACTTTTGAAATAAGCTAGACAATCATAGAAATTCATGTGCCCAAAGATCTTTCAAACAAATTCCGCCATACGTCATAAAATTCAAATATCCCAACTCTGAAAGAAAAGATAAGCAAAATTTAAGAAAGATAAAGAGCTACCTCTGTTCTAGGGGTAACTCCTAAACTTTAAGGTAGTATTTGAGGTGACTTGACTCTAAAATTCCAAAACTTTGTTGAATGTTTCTATCATAAGATTGATACATAATTATTAATTGTTGTTTTTTTATTTTTTAATTATATGTAAATCGATTTAAGTAAGAGACAACTTAAGACAATTTAGTCAATAAGAAACTATTGATCACAAATAAATTTTATAACTCTGAATCTGATTCATCAATATACATCTCTTGTTGTCTTATCTCGCTGTTGTGTCTCTGATTGAGTGAGTGTATTACAACGAGTAGTGCACATGTATTTATATTGCTATAGGACAGGTCTTTTGGCCTTTTAATGTTGTAACAGTAGATATCTAACCGTTTACGATGGTTGATATTCGAATAGACGCTCTGTTTCCAGGGTCAAATATATTCTAAACACAAATTATTCGCGACAGTCTATCTCTTCGCGACAGATGACAATTTTTGAGCCTGAAGAAATCCACCTGCAAGATTGAGATCACACTAAGTTGATTAGCACATGCACAAAAAAAGAAGAAGGTGAAATAGCACATCTTTGTACAAGTGTTAAAAAAAGATGTACAAACCTAATCATCGATGATAATTTGTAAAGCATATTTTGTACGTCATCATTGAAACAACCTCAAATAGAAAGAGGAAGTATCAATTGCAACATCTTATGCCAATCATGCAATTTCAATTTGCTTAACTTTTCATCTTTGGTAAATGATTTCAATAAAGAATGTGCATAGCTTGTTGGAGTTCTCATTTGTTTTATGACGTATGTAATATGCAAGAGTTGCTCTTTTGTAAGAATCCATGGCATGTTAGGTAGAATTTCATCTCCATTTTCAGTGTATTAAATCTAATAGGATCTTTTCATGTCGGCTGCTTGTAAATCTTCATGGGTTGCTGAGTTACCTTTTATGTCGATGATGCGATTCCACAATGATTCACAAATGTTTTTGAAAATGTGCATAGGATCCAAAAGATGATTAATCAATAAAGCCCTCCAAAAGGATAATCTAAAAAAATGGACAATCTTTTCATATCATCAATTGATTTATCCCATGAGGAATTGACATCGTGATATGCCATTTTGCTACTCCCATGTGTGAGGGTGTTGGTATAGTTAACGAATTCTCTCTTCATCCTCCAAAAAATTGCCTATTCAATGTTCGAAAAGGGTGATCAAGTGGCAAGTATTTTGATGATTTTTATAGACCACTTTTTTTAATATATTTGTGCTATGACTCCTCTCCAATTGTGGCCCACAAATGTAACATGAATTATAACCCGAAGTAGTTAAACCTACATAGTTCACAAAACAAAATATGAGGTAAACATAGTCAGATGTACTCAAACCAAGATATCATATGATATGACATTCACATTCATATGATAGTATACATACCTAAACATTCACTTATTTTGGGATAGTTATGCATTGTCCACACTAAAATTTCATGAACAATGAAGTTCCTTCATTGTATAGGTCTTACTCAAGGGTGTTGGCTCAATTGGTTATCTTGACATCCAAAGTCTCTTTGGTCTCAAGTTCGAGCCTCCCCTTGGAAACCAAGAAGCATTGTATAGGTCTTGAAATGTCGTAAGCATGAATACCATTCCAAAGAATGCACAATTCTTCAATCAAAGGTGCGAGACACACATCCATGTTGTTGGCCTTGTACTTTCTTAGGGTCAATAATACTAATAACAAGTGCCCTTTTTTATTCTCAATTAATGAGCACAACTGGCCATGTGGACCAAGTTGATGTTTGTACATTAAAATATTACAACATCCATTGCAAGGCCAAATCATAAATTATGAGGTTCATTTTTTAACTCATGCCATTGTTGTTCAATAGCTTTCATGTAGGCGAGTCACTTAGTACATACATTACCTCATTTGTGGATCAACTTTTGACATGCCAATCCATTAATTATGCCAAAGATTTGCATCAAAACAAACCCTGCAATCATGGGATAATTGAAAAATGTCATACTTTATCTCTTTGTATGTCATCTCTATAACGTGAAGTGTTACATGTTGGACATTGAAGCTTTTATAAATGCTCACATGTATATAGATGCAATGTCACATGAAATATGCAATTCAATGCAATCTCATAGTAAGAGTAAAAAATGCACAATGTAACTCATAATGTGAAATGAAGCAATGTAGCATAATGTGCAATCCAAAAAGTAGCTCGCGATTGAAAAGCTTTTTTTCTATGCATTTATTTACAATCTCTATTCGGTACGTTGGAATCCACCGACTATTTATGAGTCGGATTCCTACAGGTACTTGTTCGTTGGGCATTCTTCAAATCATTTTGGGCACTTCTCTATCCATTGGAAACTATGATAGATGTCAAAATTTGGCACTGAATTGTGATGTCCATGTCACCAAAAAGGCATCGTTGGTGTCGGTTGTCATGTCATTTTGGACGTCAAAATCTGAAGCCCAAAACTGGATGTTGGAATCCAACATCCACATGGACATTCTCGACCAGTGTCTGAAAGTTGCTTCCGTCGTGGCTATTTCACGTAGGCATCATTTTGCGACATGTTTTATATGTGTTGGAATTCGATGACCCTATTGTGAAGTTTTTATGACGGGCACAGATTCAAAAAAAATTAAAAGCACCATTATCTGTCACAAATCATATCAAAAATTGTGGCGAGCGTTGTTGTGTAAATTTGAAAATAAAGTTTTTTCAAAATCAAATCTAGTAGCAAAATCTCTATAAATTAGAGGGGGAAGGGGAGAGGGAGGGAGGGAGGAATGACAAAGGGATCAAAATGTATTGTTGTAATGTCCAATTTTCTTTGGAATGTGCTTGTGTGTTCGAATTTGCTATTATGATGCTAGAATGACTTTTAAGGATCTTGGAAGAAAAAGCCACTTAAACATAGCTATATTTCGCCATTTTTTGTTTACTAGGAATGATTCTTACATAACATAGATAGGTTTTCTATTTTGTATTATTTGACTAGTCATGCTGGTAATTGAAAGGGGGATTTGATGTGAGGATATGGTAATGCCTAACCTTTGATTGTTTTGGAAAGGAGAAGAGATGGATCAATATGGCTTGGGCTCTTTCAAAAGGAGATGACAACTATTTTCTATCCATCCATTTCTTTCTTTTAAATGCTTGATTACGCATGGTTTCTAGTTTTAATAGGGTTAGTGAAAGATTTGAATCAAACTCTCTCCTTGTTAGGCATATTTCTGACAAAGGGGTTTGGTCCCATAAAAAATTCCTAGATGTTTCAAGTGGCACCGACTTTTGTCTTGGTCTTATCCTAAACAATTAACATGGGTATATTGATTCTATTCCTTGTGTAATCCTAGGGTCTTTCTTGCTACCCCTCAATTGATGAAAGTTTTCTAGGCTCTTAGAGGTACAATTCTAAGGAGGGGATTAAACTCTTGCTATTTCAAGCTGATATTCACTAGTTTATGATCCAAATTAACTTGTTATGCTTCGAGACATATGATCTAGGAGGAAGATCTTGTAGTCGTTCATTCATGGGGTGTTGGTATTCCTTGCTTTGCAATATGATGTATGCCCATTAGTTGTCTAAGCATCGTGGTAAGCCAAAGTTGAATAGTATTTTTGGACTGGTGGTTATGGTAAACGAAGTTTCTTAAACATTTTGGCCCCCATAAATTGTGTGATCATGAGTTTCTTGATATAGGAGAACTTGAAAGGTCTGCCTGTTGTCTAGCTTATTGGAGATTATAACTCTATGGCTAAAGTTTTACTCCTCCATTCGGGTTGTGTAGTTAATCAATTGCTTAGGTATTGTCCTCATATTTATGTATTATGTAGTCGTCTTGTGATGAGATTATTAGCACGATTGAAAAACTTTTGTCAAGCCCAAACGCCCCCACAAGTAGGTGTGTGTGTTTAAGGCTTCTCGGGGTGGGCCATCCTCATCCATTGGTGTGAAAGTTTTGAGTTTGAGGCTTTGAAGCCTCCAATCCCTTAATGAGGGCATGACCAATTGCGCGGCCTTGCAACCACAACAAAAAAGCTCTCCACATATTTCCAAGCGCATCTATAAGTAAAGAAGTCCCACCCTCATCCAAGTTGTCTTCTCTCTTGCAACCACAACAAAAAAGCTCTCCTCATATTTCCAAGCGCATCTATAAGTACAGTCCCACCCTCATCCAAGTTGTCATCTCTCCATCGTAGAGGTGCTTTGCACCACCTTTGGATTGAGGAGCATACTTGTAACCATGGGTGAAATGGTAGGTTGGGCCACCCTCATCCAAAGGTGCAAGAGCTCCAAGATGTGGGAGATCACATGGTGAGGGCTTTCAAGCCTCCAATGTTATAAAGATTAAGGTAGGACCTAGCTCTTTGGATACCTTGTAGCCACAAAAAAGCTCTCCTCATATTTTAAACCGCACCTATAAGTGCAAGCAAGGGTGGGCCATCCTTATCCACCATCATATGTCCAATGTAGGTGAGCCCTCCACCACTCTTGAATGAGAGTAGGCCCATACCTTGCATTCACCAACAAGCTCTCCTCATATTCCAAACCACACCTATAAGTGCAAGTCAAGGGGCTTTCATATGTCCAATGTAGAGGAGCCCTCCACCACTTTTGGATGAGACTCGATGAGACTCAGCCCACACCAAAAAGCTCTCCTTGTATTCCAAAACTACCTATAAGTGCAAGTTCGGTCCCGGCCTCAACCAAGACGAGGGAAGAGCTCCTTCCTCCACCACATCGTTGCATCTCCAATGTAGAGAAGCTCTCCACCACCCTTGAATCTCGAGTACTGAGGAGCTCTCCACCACCCTTGAATATCGAGTACGGAGAAGCTCTCCACCACCCTTGAGTCTCCAAGACATTACACATGAGTTTTGAACCACGTTTGAATGGGAGTAGGCCCAATGGAAGATGATGGGGGGGGGGGGGGGGGGGGGGGGGCGGGGGGGGTGTGTGTGGGCGCCTGGAACTTGGGAATGGGCTCATCCTTGAATTTTTAAGGGCGCCTTTAACTTAAAGTCAAGCCCGAATAACCATAATAAAAGAGTAACACTTGGTTGTCTTCTTCTTTTCCTGCATGCGCACGCGAGAGCGCTTCAGCTCGCTATGGCGCCATAAGCTCGAAGCCAATCCGTTCAATTTTATGCGGCAGAGCTAGGCTTTTCAGCTCTCGCATTATGTGGATCTTGTGCCCGATCCGATGATCCCTTTATTTCACCCTCTCATGCTGCAAATCGTTCGGATTAGTGAGTTTCATGACTAGATAAATCGGTTCATCAGTTGCCAGAATTAGGTCAAGAATTGGTCGCATTTTGTCATTTATCTTGATTATATGAAGATTTAGACATTTCTTTATGATTCAAGAGTACGATGTTCAAAAACTGACACTTAGTCTCAATGAAAGAACATCATGCAGGATTTCTGAATAGAAATGCCAGAATATCATCAATTTCTCAATGGTTGTGATCTATTGCCTCAGATATACACATAGCACAGGTTATTAGACTCTATTATCATAAAAACGCTCAGACATGCGTGCGAGGATTACTTTCGATACCACGCAGGGAAGGCTTAATGGGGTTGTGAAGACAAGCATGTGCATTTTCTGGATTTCTCAGAGAGAGTATAATTCTGATGGTCCTTCATTTTAAGCGTGGTAGATGAATTCATTTCTGGAACTTGTATCCAGTTATTATTATCTGAAAAGATGGCAGCTCGTAATGATAATTTTGAGAAGCCTTTAGCTCCAATAATATTGCCAGCTATTAATACAAAAGAGCGCGCTGCAAGAGCTTTGCTACAAAAAGCCGAGGCAGAGAAGCGGTTGAGAGAGGCGGAAGCTCGTCTTCGGGAAGCCATCAAGGAACTAAATAGAAGCCACGGCAATGACCCTGAGTCATGCTCCCATGCGGGCCGGCATCCTCTTTGCCAGCACGGGGATTCGTGTGTAGCAAATGCCATAAGTAGTCTTTGTCAGAGCTTTTTGCTTGCCTATGGTGTAAGAGTGGGGATAGGCGTACTTCTCCGAGCCTTTAAGCTTGCAAGGAAGCGTCCTTATCATTCATTCCTGGATCTGAAGGTTCGTAGGCTGCAATGGTGGATCATGCTATTTACGAGGTGTTGCATATATTTGAGCAAATCTTTCCTATATTATATCAAACTGTCTTTTTTTTCAACTTATGAATGAGTTTATTTTTGTGTGGACACGGATGAACGTTCAGGACCTTTCTTCAAGAATTAGATGATCGCTGAAGACTAATTGCAGATTTACATATAACCTCACATGCAGTATTTATAGTCAAAAGCTTTGCTAGCCATATTTGATCTTTTTTGTGATTTCAAAGAATGGTAAAGTTGGCAATTCATCCTTGTTTTAGAGTACACATGTGGAATGAGTTCATTCTTGTGTTGAACAAGGATGAACATTGAGGAACTTATTTCAAGAATCAGATGATTGCTGAAGAATATTGCAGAGTCTTAAATGCAGTATATTTAATCAAAAGCTCTGCAAGCCAGATTTGATCTCTTTGGTGGTTTCAAAATGATTGAATGATGAAGTTGGCAGTGTCATTATACTAAGCTATTTGCATTAGATGAGGCTTTTTTGTAAAAGCATAGACCTCGGATTGTAACATTTTGAGTTGAGATAGTAGTCTGAAGTAGGTGAAGTAAAGGTATGTTGCACAATGTTCTGCAAAAGTGTTCCATACGATTAGGTTTTTCATGTATCGACTTGTAAGTTGCTAACATCGGTAAATATAATAATATTATATTTGACAGCTCTGGACACTGATTTGTTGTGGTGTGCAACACAAGTCATGGACTTCTCGTTAAGTCATGGACTTCTCGTGTATATAGGCTAAGGTTCCAAGCTTTATGTCTCACATTAGTTTTTGCTTTTATGATTCTTGGTGCTGTTTCTATTTCTTATGTAGCTGGTCTAAGAAGATGACTTGTTACTTTTGGTTGCTGAAGTACTTTGCTTGGTATTTTCAGCTATTGCTTTCAGAAAAGAACCTTATTGTTCGGGAAGAGGCCTGTCGTACTGGGTTGCTGTTTGGTGGGTTTACGGGATGCTTTCATGCTATTCGTTGCATTTTACGGAGAGTGAGGGGAAAAGAAACTCCTATGAATGAGTAAAAGTCCAAATACCGAAACGTTCTGATGATCCTGAAGTTGCATTATAGATAGTTTTAAGTGAAGGAAA
This sequence comes from Diphasiastrum complanatum, assembly GCA_029204225.1. NCBI lineage: Eukaryota > Viridiplantae > Streptophyta > Lycopodiopsida > Lycopodiales > Lycopodiaceae > Diphasiastrum > Diphasiastrum complanatum. The sequence goes on along the minus strand of MU836388.1, from coordinate 15,493 downwards.
AAAGCTTTGGCCATTGCTTTCATGATAAGTTACCGGGGACAAAGAACATTGTTGGCTGAGCTATAAATTCAGTCATTTGGCCAACCCTTTCCTGATTCGATTGAGCTTGTGTTTTGTGGTTGTCTGTGTAGGTTTTTGGCTGGCACGGTAGCTGGTTTGTCTATTCTTTCATTAGATGATCCCAGCAGGAGGCGCACCTTTGCTTTGTATCTCCTTGCCAGAGTAGCACAGGTTTGTGCAACTTAGGACTTCATATTCACTGGACTTTGATGCAGTTAGAGCTAAGGCACGTCTTTACTGCCGATCATTTTATTTTTCCAGAAACGATAGTTGAATGTGCTTTATTGTTCTCAAAAATTTGAATTGCAATGTCAGTGTTTGCTGACTTTCAAACCATAGTTCCTCTATTGTATCCTATATGCATGCAGTGCACCTACAATTCAGCCAAGGCAAAAAACAAGTTTCATTTTTGGGGAAGCCATTGGAGACATGGAGACACATTATTGTTTTCTATTGCATCTGCTCAGGTACTTCAAATGAGTTAACACTTTAGTTGAAGACTCCAATAAAATCATGTTCTTTCCCCATGTGTTGTGATTTCAGCTTTTCTGCTAGGTTTTGGAGTATTCTCTTCTAGACTCAGGAACAAAAGTTCCTCCCCTGCTAGTTGAAGTTTCTCTTAAAACAAAATCTCTTAACACCATTGCTGTTGTTCATGTGTGAACGCAATACCCAATTATTTAGGAAATATTTACAACTGCCACTCCTTTGGCATGAGGTGACTTTCCTGCCATCCAATTTGGTAAAGTGGATTCAATAGGCACGAAGCCGCACAATTATCTTATTTATTGAATAAGATAGTAATGTACTAGGCTTGATATACATCGTATGATCTTTGGCTGCCCTCATCGATGTGGTTGTGTGTGCTAGATGTAAAGTTCAGTCACACTGTTAAGTAGTTGGAAAAATGGAGTCTTTTGAAAAATGAAAAATTCCTATAGTTTTCTAGGATTTTTTGTGTCCTTCAATTTATGTCATTGAAAAGGGTATATTTATGGAGTTGATTGAGTATATGCTGCTATTAGCATTGGCTTTTTCAGTGTGCCTTCTTTGGATTTAGTTTTTTTGAGAAAGCTTAGCGATGGCATGTTGATTTACCTACAATTTTTTTGAGGAATTAATGACTATAATTGATTAGCTTTTGCTCCTTACTGCTAGCCTTCTTGGTTGAGTTAGCTCTTTGCCTGCAGGAAGTGACAAAAATTCAGTGTGTTGCTCTTTAAAGTTTATATATATATATGAGAGTTATTATAGATGCAACTTTATGCATGTGACTTGCACCTACTCTGTGGAGTTAAAGACTGTAGTAGTGATGTCGTTGCGTACAGTTTGTCTTATGCATGATTGATTTGATGATCTAGTACTTTGTGAGTGGAATCAGTGGACTTTATGGAGTTGAAAATTGCATGTCTTACTATTCTAGACAGACTTAACATGTATACAGTTTTCTACTATTTTACCAAACATGCAGTTCTCATTCAACTTTTTTGTCCAAGTTGTGGCTTGCTGGTTTATGTTAATTTTTAAATCTATAGGGTCTTTGCCTGGGCCACCTTTTGTAGGTTTGGTTTTTTGTGAGCAAGGTGAAGTGATGAAATATAGTATCCCTAACATTTCCTGGGAAAGTAGAGGCTTCATGTGATTGGCTTTTCTCTTTAGTGCTAGCCTTCATCATGGCCAGGCTAGCTTTGGAGAAGTTGTGGAACCTCAAAACCCTTGGTGTTTGTGATGTACAACAACTGATTGGACTTATCTTTATGCATCTAGTCTTGGGTGTTGATGACAAAAGTAGGAATGTTGTAGCATATATTCCATGCCTTAAATGATGAGGTTGATGGTCTTGTAAGAAATCAAATGCTAAAGTATCTCATATAGTGTGCCCACATTTACTCTAACCTCTTGGGCACTGATGATGCGAGTTGGGATGCCGTAGCAAAAAACTAGGAGATGGTAAAGACTTTGTGAGTTGAACTCCATGGAGTTAAAGAATCTATTTGTTTTTTGTTATATTCAATACTATCCTAGACTTAGCATCTCTATTCTTTTTTGTATTTATTACAAGCTCGATATTATTTCTTCTATTACTATTTGTCATTTGATACTTAATGCACGTTCTGTTCTGGAACGTGTTCTGGAACGTGATCCGGGAAATCCAATTAGGGTTCCCAGAACGCAAATTTTTTTGTTTTTTTGTTTTTTTTTTCGGGGTGCCAATATGGGTATCAGATTCAAGGTGTTTTCAAGAGCAATTCACTTACCTAGTTTGCTCAGAGTTCCAAGAGGAGTGAGGTGGCCATTAAGTGATTCTTTATCGAACATCTTTATTTCTGTATTATGTGAAATGAAATTACATGGAACCATATTGAATGACAGCAAACCGCCAACAATTATGAAGCATAAGCACCCATCTCAGAACTTGTGACAAAAACGTGAGTCAACTCAACATGCTCAGCAAAATACGAGTACATTATACAGTGTCAACAATATCTCTATCTATAATTAACCGGATCAATCTGGCTCTAGCCTCTATGCAATGTTATTTTTGCCTCTTTCCAGTTTATCAATACATTGTTCTTCTGATGCATTCATTGATGATTTACAAATTCATTTAATAATACTAACTAAACTATCAAAAAATAAATTGGCCATTAGTCCTTTTTCCACAAAAAAAAAAAAAAAAATTGCGATTCGGGTTGGGACTGCTGACGTTCTGGAACGATTTTGCAGTGGACGTGATCCGTTGCAACATTTAGCTCTACCAATAATCTGCCTTGCACATAAAGTCTCCAGCGATCTTTAAACAAAAATAGTAGCACTCTAATGCTCCAACTCCAGCTGTCCTGTAGAACCAACTTCCACCAGGTTTCCGGCAAATTTGTAATTATCCAGTACTATATCTTGTCTTGTAGGATTTGTACCAAATCATCTTCAAAATGTGATCCCATTAGTAGCTATCCTAGTCCTATGTTCAACGCTCCAATAGGAAGCACCTTAGCTCTGATATCATGATAGAATTATGAGCATAATTCAGAAGAGGAGTAAACTAATCTTATTAGCACTCACACTCACACACCATAGGATCGATAGAGCAAATATTCTCTCGGATTCAAGCTATAGATCTGAAAAGCGTGCTACAATGGAATGATGGAGGAGGGCGCAGGTCCTCATTAAATAAATTTGTCCTATCTCTAACTTAGGCAAAGGCAAAAACTGAAGCATAAAGCTCAACTTGAATTTTAACTCTTATACTCCTCTAGCGCTCTACTACATGCATAGATCTAAAATAAACCTAAATAGAATAGGGCCCTAAAATGGCTCGCAGGCATGGCCTATTAACATCAGGGGTCAAATGAACATTATTTTGTAACAACTTCGCATCCATATAGCAAAACCGGAGCGGCCATTGTATCATATAACATTTTCCTTTTCAGGTAGTTTCCATTCTATAGAATGAATTCCAGTCACCTACAAGTCTTTTTTCCACCCAAGATACCCATCTCAAGGCATGTGATATCTCTATCCCAAGGTAATTGTACTCTTTAGATCCTTTCACATGTTTCTCATCATATGGCATTAGAGGATCTCCTATCTTCTTTGATTGAAAAAGCATTTTCTTAGTTTTTATGATTGGACCAAATTGTCAGAAAACATTTTTAGAACATTGAGGTGTTGTTGGAAGTATGAATGCTGTTGCAAACAAGACAACATCATTGGCATAAAGCAATAACTTGACATCATAATGCAAGATTTTGTTCCCCCTCTACTCTGCTCATGTAGACAATCACTGGGTTTGTCAACGTGTGTACCAAATAAACTAGGAGAAAGAGTACAACCTTGTTTCACACCAATATTGCTAAAAATTGCCTTAGAGGAGCCACTATTACACCACTTTTGCCACGACTTTGTTATATAGTTGTCCCACTGTGTGTTGAATGTCCAACAAAACACCAAGTTCATGCATTCTATCCTCATGCTTCCTCCTAGGGACTGTATCAAGGGCTTTATGAAAATCCAAAGCAACAATATACATTAATACTCCTCAAGGTAACAAGATAGTCAATTGTAGAATGTTTCTTCCGAAATGCAGCTTGCTCTTTTGCTCTAAGATCACTATTTTCCAGCCAAGTACTAACTTATTTCCTTACAATGCTGCCCCATAGCTTTGCTAAGAAGTGACTAAGCATGATTGTTCTATAGTTGGAGGGATTATTCTTGTCTCCACTCTTGAAAGTAGGAACAATAATGCTAATTTGCCAAGGAGTATGAGATTTTTCTTCATAAGCTTAATTGAACAAGTCCATAATGACGGGGGAGAGAACCTCTTTGAAGGCATTTGATATCTTGTGCTTGACTAATAGAAAGGTGAAGAAGATTTGCTTTTAATATCATGCAATGAAAATAAAGCTCCTTGATTATGGTTGGTGCTTCTCATTTCAAAGGTCTGTCCTACCTCATAGAGCTCTTTGGTGTATTTTAGCTAATCTTCCTCCTTAATATCATTCTTTTGAATAGGTTTGCCAAGAAATTTTTTCCAAAAATTTTTAGGATCTCTTTTCCAATTTTAGCAATAAAATCTTGTGTGATTCAAATAGAACCAGATTTTTTCTTTTTTAGAAGTTTTTTGTACGCAGAAAAATGTGAACCTTCACTTGTTGATTTGATAGTGTTTTTGCTGCCTTACATTCGTCATCAAGCCATGGATTATTTGGAAAACAACCTTTTTTCTTCTTTTTTACCTTTGTTGGTTTTGAATCATAATTCTGCACTCTTGATAAGGGACTTACAGAAACTCTCATATTTGCTGGAGATGCAACTGCCGCCATAGTTATCCTCAAGATTGCTCTTCAAATGACCTAGAAACAATTTCTTTGCCTTGGGAACAAATCTGAATTTTCTGCAAAAGAATTCAGAATTTAATGTAGGAAGTTAGTGGGTGGTGATCCAATGCTAGCAAAAAGTCTCCCACTTCCATAGAGTCAATATTCCCCAAAAGTCCAAAAGAGGCTACATCATAGTCCACCACACTATACTCCTTTGACAAAGAGCACGTGAAACCACTTTTTAGTGGCCACCTTTCAAGTCCACTGCAAATAACAGGTTCATGAGCGCCACAAAGTTTAAGTTTTTTACCATAGTGTGTGGTATCATTGTAACCATCTATTGAGTTTGTGGTATCATTGTGGTCATCCATTGACTTTCTACCAATTTTCAGCTTCTTGGAAGAGAATTCTTCCAACCAAAGCGGATCTTCCCCTCCTTGGTAGAGCACCGCTTGTGAGTTACCATCCATTGAAGTCACCAATAAGAAGGATGCCATTTGCTTCTTTGAGCTTAGCAATATCTAGGCTGATTATTCTAAAAAGAATCTTCACTATCTAATTGCATAGTTTGGTAGAAAGTAGATTTTTGAGGTGCAAACTTCAAAGTAACAACGACCAAGAAAGACTTTTTTTTTTTGGATTTACAATTTTCAGCCATATCCATTGTTTTTTTAAATCCTTTTCTATAACTTTTATAGTGTCTTCCAAAGAATCTTTCATATAACAAGCCACTCCACCAAATCCTCTTTTCCTATCTCCTTTTTCATTCCATAAAGACTCGGAGTGGAAGCAATCAAATGAAGATATTTTTGTAGCATTCGTGTTCCCAAGTTTTAGCTAAGAGAATAGAGTCCTTTCCCTTAGCTACTGCACTCAAGCCAACTTCTTTATTCCGTGCAAACCCATTGCAATTCCAAAACACTAGATTTAACTTGAATTTGGTCTGCTTTTGCTATTTGGTAGGAGCATCTTTCCAAAATGCTTCTCCATGCCATAAGGCCATCCACTTACCTTCCTCTCTCCATTTTTTTAACTTTAACCTATTCAATGTGAATGGCTGCTTGTTGGGTAGGAGTGAGATTTTCGTCCACGCATACATTTGTGCCCTTAAATTTTGCTCTATATTGTACAATTTTTTTTCTTGTTTTGGCGCCATAGAACTTCATTATAAGCACCCTATTTCGATTAGGATTTTCTTTCCCAACCTAAAGGATTCTTGAATATTATCCACTTCTATCCCAATCTTTTCAACGAGGTAATCTTCAATGGGACCTTTATTTTCCAGTATATCCTTTTGACAATTAGATTGGAAGCTCTCTTCAAAATTTCTTGGTCTTCCTTCACCATAAAACTAACCTCCTTAGATAACGTCAATTTGTCAAATACTTTGTTGTGCAACTCGACTATTGCAAGGAGGACAATTTCCTTTAGTAGAAGTCAGGCCCAACATAAGACAGGGACAGCGGCTCTCTCTCTGGAGCAGCGGACGTGCCAACCTCCATCGTTGCACAGCAAAAATTAGATTGTTGAGCGCAGAATTTAGCCAGGAGGTGAATTGGAGAAGTAGTATGGCCCTTTAGCACCTGAAATCTTGACTTGACCTCTTCCATTGCTGAAGTTGCTTCTCTCTCCATGCCATAGCTGCTGCCAGTAGAAGTGCTCCTATGCTGCCATTACTGAGGGAAGAGATACATTTGATGCCAATGGAACTACTGCAGCTGATCATTTGAACCCTGGCCTCTCTCTCTCTCTCTCTCTCTCTCTCTCTCTCTCTCTCTCTCTCTCAAATCAAATCTGCACAATCTTTACCGTCTCTCCATCTTCGTCATCTCAAACGTCTATATAGCTATACTTGCCGTTATAAAAAACGCATCTATGATACTTCTGAAGGGAAACGCCTTGTGGATCTTCTTTATAGTTCCTCATCTGCTGCTTTTTGGCACAAGTTTATTCCTCGTGCTCCACCTCCTTCGCTGAGAGATTTACGCTGTTGGCTGAGTATGCCACATCACTTTATACCTTTCCCACTGAACCGATCATTATATCTCCTCGTCCGTCCACTTTCTCCTTTTTCACCCCTGCTATGGTCTCTCTTGCCATTGATAAGTTGAAGGCCCGTCGTGCTCGGGATATTGAGGACTTAGAGTCCGAACTCCTGATTCACACTTCTGACATTCTTTCACCTGTTTTAGCCTCACTTCTTAACCAAGCCGTCATCTCTGGATTTCCCCTTCCATGGTGTGTACTAATATCATCCATCCTATTCATAAGAGTGGTGACCCCATGAAGCCGGACGAATAACTATCGTACCATTATGATTGGGCACCTTGTGGCTAAACTTTATGGCACTATCCTCCAGACAGTGGTTAGTTGTGAAGCAGAGACACGGAAGCTACATGCTTTGGGTCTGACTGGCTTCAGGGCACAACATTCCACCACTAATCATGTGTTTACTCTTCGGGCTATCATTGAGGAAGCCAGATCCGGACATGAGAGGGTTTATTGTTGTTTTGTGGATTTCCGGAAAGCGTTCGACTCTTTCCCACGCCAGTTGCTTATCTAGAGGCATAGAGATCTTGATTTTTCCACGAATACCATATTGGCTGTCATGGCACTCTATGAGTAGGTTTGGGGATGCTTCAGATCAGATGAGGGTCTCTCTGAGAGGATTATGAGCACTATTGGGGTGAAGCAGGGTTGTTCCCTCTCCCCCACTCTCTTTGGATTGTATATTGATGAGCTTGAGAGAGCCATCAATCAGGATCGTGGTATTGGCTATAGGCTTGGTGATGATGATGATGTGGCCTTGCTTTTTGCATCTGGCGATGGATTGCAGCGGCACTTGGATACATTACAGGTTTTTGGAGACTCATTTGGTTTGACTGTGCATACCAGAAAAACCAATGTTATGATTTTTAATACCTTTAGGACCTTTATGCAGCGACTGGTGTACACTCTAGGGGACAACCACTTGAGGTGGTATCCCCTTACACTTATCTGCGGACTTCCTTCATTGGTCCTGCTTTCAATATGAGACATGCCGCCACGGCTAGACTACGTAAGGGTCATAGGAGTCACGCATGACCATCGACACGCGGCAGTTGTGCACACTGACGCGGGTCCGTAACAAAGAGTCATCGCGCACCAATAAAACATGGACACATGGCACCCAAAAGACCTATAGCTCCAGATCAGCGTTCCGTCCCATAAATTAGACCGTCACCTCATGGGTACGTAATATTCCCTCCCCCTTTAAGAGTCTCCTCCTAATGGAAGCAAACAAGGGAAGTTCAGTCCTCATCATCTGACTTGCTTTTCTAACGTACGAGAAATTCAAAAACCAAACAATTTCTCAATTGGTGACGACGAACGTCCACCACTTTTTGAAGCGTGTTAGGAACAAAGGTAGACAGATCCTCTAACTCAACGAGTTCAGCTTCCAAAATTAGGGAATCCTTCCTACTAAGTTGTTCTTTTAAATGACTTACATGGAAAACAGGATGAACCCCATCCCCAATCGGAAGATCTAGCTGATAAGCGACCGGGTTGATTTTCTTTACAGCCTTGTAAGGTCCGCTATATCGTGGAGATAGCTTATGGCATTTTCCCGTTTGAAGTACCTTTGAATCCTTAGGGATTTTAAGATACACCCAGGTTCCGACCTCAATTTCCCGAGGTGAGAGACCGCGATTAGCATAAAACTGAGCTCTATCCTGAGCGGTCTTCATGCTGTCCTTGGCCACTAGTAGTAGGTGATTACATGGCGCGGTGGCCGCCTTGAGCTTCTGCACCAGTTTAGCATTTATGAAGTTATGCGTGGAACCATCATAAAAAAGAACAGTCACAGCTTGGCATCCTACGATTCCATTTATACAAATGAGATTGTGGGGGGCCAAAAACAAGGATAAATCAACAAAAGAAATATTAGAATTACCAGGCAATTTAAAGGATTTAAGTTGCCTGCCAGATTTCTTTTGCTTTTTCTTTGGGCAGTCTTTCGAAAGATGCCCCTTCTCCAAGCAGGAGAAGCACAAGCCGCTAGTTCTCGCCTTGTCATAATCCGCGCGATCCATCTTGACACGCTTTTTCCCGCCCTGGGAACCGGTGTTCGTCTTGTCTTTGTCTCGCTTCTTGAAAAACTTCTTTTCTTTTTGCTCTGCCTTGAGTAAACTTTGCTCCTTACGGGAGCCAATATGGGTGTCATCGAAGATTTTCGCAAAGCGAATTGCATTCTTGATAGTTTGTGGTTGATTACGCCACACTTCTCGTTGAAATTCCTTTGGAAGCCCCAAAATGAAATGTAACTTTAATAAGATAGGATCGATTCGTGAAGCGAACGAATAGGGGCAAAATCTCCTGGAACTCCTAGATATAGGCATCTAACGGCCTTGTACCCATCTACACGGTGGCGAAATGCCGCCAATGCTCAAAATCATCCAAAACCGATAGGAAAGCCGTTTTAAAGGCTTCCTAAAAGGCATCTCACGTGGAAGGGGCACCAGCTCTTTCCTTCAGATCCTGCCACCACGTAAACGCCTTACTGCGTAAAAACATGAGGGCAGAAGCGATCTTTGTACTATCGGGCAAGTCGTGCATGGAAAAATGGCTATTCCACCGATCGAGCCATGACAATACAACATCAGGATGTCAGTCCTTTTCACCCAAAAAGAATTCCGGATTAAACATAGGATAAAGGACAGCGGACCGCGAGTGCGTTGAAGAATGCCACTCTTGCTCGGTCGCAGCATGCTTAGATTGCATTTCCAGGATTTGGTTTTGCAGCAAATTCAAGGCTTGTACAAGTTGTTTGATATCTACGTCAGGAGAAGGGGGTGGTGAAGACGGTCCTTCACCCGAGGGCATAACAGGGTCCATATGGCGCGCTAAGGTAAAAGACAAAGGAAAAACGGCAAGAGCGCTACAAAGTGGCTTAGGGAGCTTGAGACTACAACTCAAGGAGACTAGGCCACAATTAAGCTCCTCAATGGTGAAGATGGAGCCTTTACCCCCCACCCCACACCTTTTCCTTCCTTTTTGGCCTTGCTGGGTGGCGGGCATTATGGACACCACCTAGCAAGCACATGGGCCCAAAAAACAAGTAGCATCCCAATATGGGGGCCACCTACCCTCAAAACACATGGCCACCACCCTCCCTATGCCACCTCACCCAAGGGTCACTTGGGTCACATCACCACCTAGACCTCTTGGCCTTATGGCCCATAAAAGCACCTAGAACTCCTCTAAGGCTTGTCCTTATACTTAGAAGGAGGTGCAGGTACAATTGTATGTGCAACACCATCAAGCAAGCTCGAATCTCCGATAAGCCATGGTGTTCCATACCACCATACCTTACCCTCGACCCTCGCCTACCTACATCTTGAGGCCTAGATAATCGTCCTAACTTGACCACCAGTGGAAGAGCTCTTCATTCTCCCGAAGAGAATGAATGACAAGCTCATGGAGATCCACCTCTATATACATAGTCTAGGTGGAGTCATCTCCGACCATAGGAGTCATGCATGACCATCGACACACGACAGTTGTGCACACTGACGCGGGTCCATAACAAAGAGTCATCGCGCGCCAATAAGACATTGACACATGGCACCCAAAAGGCCTATAACTCCAAATCAACGTTCCATCCCACAAATGAGACCATCACCTCAAGTTTCATGTTGCATGCCCTTATGGGTACATAACAGTTACACCCACAGTGATGTATGCAGGGGAGGCTTGGTGCACTGGGATTCCTGAATCAGAGTGGACTAGTATTTCACGTCTACAGATCAGTATGCTTGCACGCATGATCCGGGCCAAGCCATCTGTTCCTCACCAGATTATACTTGCTGAGTTTGTCGTCATCCCACTTCGAGTTGAGGCTATTTTCAAGTTGATCACATATATCCAGAGATTGGTGAGTCTTCCAGTTTCACATCCATCCATAGCTTTTTTCTCTTCTCAACAACTTCATCACCAGGGTCATCAGTTATCACGTTACTCTCAGGCTTCTCGTCTTTTACGTATATACAGCATCGATATCTCAGATCTACCAGAGGGTTCTCACCAATATATTAGGAGGGTTATTTATCGTGCATACTCTCGAGTTACATGGCAGGGGCCCTTGGGGTCAAACCGGACTTTTATCGCTCCACTTTTCTAGAGCTAGACAGTGTCCCAGTTTTGCCTCACTACTTGGATAGCAGACTTTCACATTGCCTCTGTTTTACACTGGGTCAGTTCCGAGTTTTCTCACATCAGCTATATGGGGAGACGGGACATTTCCAGGGCATCCCTCATATGAGCAGACTTTGCTAGTTACGTACATTACATGAGGTGGAGTCAGAGGAACATTTTCTATTCATATGCCCTGTATATTATAAGATCCGAGGACGCTGTCATTGTCTTTTCCGGGATTGTCCAGTCACACTTCGCTCACTCATTGCATAAGTCGACCCTCGATGTGTGGCACTGATGCTGCGTGAGATGTTCTTGCTCCGTAGAGAGATTTGTCAAAGATATCAGCACGGATATCATGTTTCCTAGCAAACCCAGATTACCTCCTTTTTCTCTCAGAGACGCTCTAGATCAGACATTGATGCCGATATTTATCAGAGGATGAGTCAGATATTTTGTCTCGGGTTTCTCATCGCCAGCGTCTTGCCTCTAGATAACTTGGCAGGGCTACTAGGAGACTTCACAGATCTAGTGCTCATGTGCGTAGACCCGCTGCTTCAGCACCGGCATCTTCCTATATCCTTGCTTTCTTCAGTACTGGCCCTGTGGCGACATGAGCTATCCTACAATTCCGACAACTATAGAAAAGGTACATGTCAAGTGTGTTCATATAGGAGCAGATAAGCTCAATTTATCCAAAAAGAACAACAACTATAAAAATGACTACATCTAATGATATGGTTGGCACAGTCAATGTCCATCAGCCTGGTACAGTGATTGTCCATCAGAAATACATTTTTTTTTTTAAAATTTGGTCAGGTTCCGGAACGGAACGCGTTCCGTTCCGGAACGGGCAACTAAGATATAAACTAACTAGTCCTACCGGGGAACCCTGTTTGGACCACGAGAATCAGAAGACCAAATGAATTTGTTGTAATTTCAGGTCCACTATCAAATAACTACCTGCAATGAAAATTTTGTAAAATTTCAGCTGTGAGCCTGCTTGCCATAACTGTACAAGATATGACCACAACTGCTGTCATTATGACTTCAATTGTTCAAGCAGTTTGGAACATGTTTATCAGGTATTATGTTAATTATGTCCGAGGACAATGTTTGTTGCAAACTTGATGTTTATATTGCAAACTTTTTGGACGTACAAACTCCTTATTCTCTTTAAAGGTGTATTATCTGTTGATTCTGATTTTCATACTGTGGGGAATTGTGGTTGCCAGATCATGTATGCCTTTGTGATGCGCCCTGAGACACTTCCAGAATCCTACTTTGATTTCATTGCAAACACCGGGCCTGTGACAAAGCCCATTTTAAAAGCAGTACGGGAGTGCTGTAGAGGAGGACCAGTGGACATCACATCTTTGGCAGCTTACATACAAAGGAGAACTGGCTCCTTTCCAACTGAACTGCATAGAGATATGCCTATTGTTCCTTGTTCAGCTGTCCATCCTGATACACCTTCTTGCCTCAAGCACAACATGAAGGCCATGCGCAGAACCTTCAAAAAAACGTTTCCTCTATATCTGTCATTGACGTTTGTGCCTTTCGTAGTTCTCAACATTCAGAAGGTGTCTTAGCTGCTGAACTTTTTGAATTTAATCACTTCTTGTTGTTCTACGATATCAGTCTGATCAGTGTTAGAGATTATATTTAAAACATTTTGGAATCTTAAATCCAAGTAATTGACTAACAGTCAACCATTTTTTATTTTCTTTGAATATCACTATCATCGCCAGAAACCAATTTCATAACATGCTTTGAAGCTGATGTGCAAAGAAAATTATATTAAATACACACAAGATACTTTGTTGCAGGCTGCAGTAGTTGCATAGTTATCACTAGATTAGAATTGAGTATATTTAAATTGACATTCAAATCAAAATTTGAAGATGCGGAAATCAATTTAAAAGATCTAAAACAAGAAAAGTATCAGAACAATAAAATTTATTTGAAATATAGCAAGGATCATGTTTTTTTGGCATAGGTTTGCCATGAGGGGCCTGAGCTTCCAAAATGATAGCATCAATTCTTACATCTCAAAACTGTTGTCTTGCCAAGCTTAGATACCGTTGTGTCAAGTTTTTGAACTGAATATCTTCTGATTCTGCAGTTTATGCAAGCACCATTGCATACTTGTTGGAATGCTGTGAAAGGTGCTGTGAGATCCACGTACTTCCTGTCGGCGTTTGTTGGTATTTATCAGGTATATAAACAGAAAGAATGAACAATTAATGGAAGTCGTAGATTGGTCATTGATTTTGTTCTTTTTGAGCTATCATTGTAATTTGTAAGCCTGGCATTCTTGCCAAGGTCAAACGAACTTACCAATCATGCTGACAGATCTAAGCAGTTTTTGACAATGGCCTATTATTTTCAGCATTGCAATTTTAAGAGGTTTCGTGGTATGCTCTTCAGGGTGTAATATGCCTAGAAAGAAAAGTGGCGGTCCAGGATCACAAGCTTGTATATTGGTTTGCTGGAGGTTGCGCTGCCTTATCAGCCTTATTTGAGAAGAAAAGCCGGCGATCTGAGCTGGCTTTATATGTGCTTCCTCGTGCTGCTGATTCATTATGGTATATATTGGTGAACCGACACTTGTTACCAGACATAAAGTATGCAGAGGTATGTAACTTCAGTGTCTATTATTATTGATTTGGCTGGGCTTAAGAGTCGGGTTCAGGAGAGATTTCACATCTTAAACAAACTGGGCTGTGACATACTTGCCTTTTGATGGAATCAAAAGAGAAGGAGCCTGTTCTTTGTGATATTTGTGATAATCTGTCTATGTCGACCTAACAGGAATAGAGCTTTGTGAGCATTTTGGATGCTGAAGTTTTAGCCTAAGAAACACTGTTCTTGAGAACTGTCTTACTGTTCATGTTACCATTGTTTAGCTCGGAGTTAAAGTCTCTGAAAATAGCTTTATGAAGAAGTTGGAGTCTAAGGAAGCATGGTTCTTGTTATGCAATACAAAACCATTCGTGCTGAAATTCAGATATGGAGGACTTTATTCTCCCTGTTACCACAATCAAACACTATGATGGCATCTTAGTGTCAGATTGCTTGCATCATACTGGTTTTGCAAGACATTGACATTGCCTGCCATTCAAGTGAAGCTGGCAAGTCTTTCATGGAAATAGTACATGTTTTGCTACCATTCAAAGTTAGCTATTGTTGGAGTTTTCCAGTTGGCCTCCAGTTCCTCATAGCTTCTCTTCTCTATATGCATGAAGTTTTATCTGGCATATACATTTGGACCTTGGTCTTCCTGATTTTTCAACGTCAAATTCTCTTGATGGAACCAACCATGAAGCTTCACAAGTGGTGATTCATAGTGTGTATGTCTTTTATAACAACAATAATGATCAATGTATAAAGTAAATATCGTTTCCAAGCCAAGTTCACAAGCTGCAAGAATGCATTCCTAGTGTCTCGTTTCCAATAGTTGAATAGTATATTTTATGTGCTTTAAGGATTTCACTTCTATAGAAGGTTGGCCAGTCCTTTTGAGAAAAGCTTGGCCATGCTTGTAGGCAATCCAAAAACTTATATTTAGCAGGATGTGGTAGTGTTGAAGATAATACTCCAAATTTGATACTTGGACACAAGTTGTATATGTGAAGCTTGCCAAGCATTCACTTGACCTAACTGGAGATAGATAAAACCATAGAGCATTGGACATATAATCAACCACCCGGACATACATCACAATTGTGTAAGAGACAATACTAGCATCGCTGACCAAGGTGTTTCGCCTAGTCCAGACGATTACTAAGAGCTCCAATCAGTTCAGGCCCCAATTGATTCAGTTGATGGAACAACTACCTCTAGTATCTCTCATGTAGCCACAATTGAAGGCCACGTGTCCCAAATGTCTACTTTTTAGTTGGTCCGACATTTCTAGTTGAGGTGACCAAGGTTACCATTCCATCTATAGCCAACTTTAGACATTGGCCTTTGACTTGCTTACTGAAACACCGGATGCAGTTTGTTTCCTATCAGGAGTTCTAGCTTGTATGTTATGTCACTAGTAATCCTTGTTGCATATCATTCAAGGTACTGTGTTCTTTAACACATTCGGAATGAGCAATCACTTAAGCAAGCTTAATCCAAAGTGATAAAAGTTAATCCTCATGAGGTTTGATTTCCTCTCTTGGTAGCTCTCCTTCCTCAACACTCTAGATTTTAAACATGCAAGCTTTGGCTTTGATATCATTGAGAAGGCACGACAAGGAGTTAGTAACCTGACATAAATGTGCCATTCCCTAGATTTTGAAACCTGGTATCACTCCTAGTTTGCATGCCTCCTAATCAGGTTCCACAGGCTGTAGAAAAACAAATTTAAGTTTTTTTCTTCCTCATTCCAGTGTTCCAGCTTCCAGAACAATCTAGTAGCCCACAAAACGTGCACTATTGGCAAGTCC
>MU836387.1:0-29724 GCA_029204225.1 Diphasiastrum complanatum | reverse complement strand
ATATGTAACTGCACCTAGGTCCCTCTATTTGCTATTCGGATCGACAACTGCACCTGTGGTCAACCAGATCTGCAGCAACAACAAAAATTACATAACACAAAAAAATTACTTCTTGGATCAAGTTAAACAAACAAACACAATTCCTGAATTCACAGCCAAATCTACCCAAAACAACTCTACAATCACAACGTGCAAGAAATGAAAGCGTTTTGAGGTGTGGATTGAAAGAAAGAAACTCGTGCCCGAAAGAAAACTGGAACAGAATTGGCAAGAGCATGGGAGTCTTCACAGGGTGACGTTGACCTAAAAGAGGGGCAATTTGCAAGGTGAAAGAGGGAGAAATGGGGGGCGATTTGCACTGTGAAAGAGGGAGAAAAGCAAGGAGGATCTCCATAGGGAGAGGGAGAGGGCATAGAAAGCCAATCAGCCACAACAATCAAGAAAGCACGACGATGAGCTCTTGCATTCTGAGTCATGGAGGTCCACAAAGAAAGTTTGAACACCGAGAAAGAGAGCGCGTGCATCCGCCTACCCAGAGCCATTAAAAAAAAAAGTCGTAATGGATCTATAAACCTTTATTCAACTAGCACAAAATGATGGATCCAAACAATGTTCAAAACGCAAAAACTGATCGGATTTGGCAGACTTCGATTGGGCTATTGTGGAGAGAGTGCATGATGTAGCCTCGCTTAACGATGATCAGCAGCAGGAAGGAAAAAATGCCTTTGAAAGTTTGCCCGCCCACGGCCAGAGAGAAGAGGAAATTTTTCTTGAAAAAAAAGGGTTCCCGGGCAGCTCACGCTGCCTGACGGGCAGCGTGAGCTGCCCTAAAATCCAAATTCTTTTAGTATATATAGATTATCTTTCCAAAAGGATAAATTTAAGTTTGTTGATAAAAAATCAACACATGAGTCCAATCATAATGAAAAGTAATTGGCACTGTCAACTGCACACAACATAAGCATAAATAATCATAAGGAGAACTGTTTTGAGATAAAATAATTTTGAGAGAGAAGAAGAGAGGACAAACAAAGAGTACAACTATGCCACAAAGCTCTACATAAACTTTGTGACACATGCTTATGAGTTGTGCATGCACTGGCAGCTGAAAAGGAAAGACGCAAAGCATGGCATGATCGTAGGTTACAAAAGAAGGATCTTCACTCCGAAGATCTGGTCCTGATGTATAAAACCAAGGCGATCAAAGGAAAATTAAAATTCATAGGCGAAGGTCCTTATCAGATCAAGAAAATTCTTAATCATGGAGCCGTGAATTTAGAGAAGCTAGATGGAGCACCATTCGATACTCCCATCAATGGTAGCCGGTTGCACAAGTACTGGCCACCACAATGAGATAGATCCAGATTGGTGGTAGCACATTATGAAAAGTTATTCTGATAGACCATCATCACTATATCTAGGAAGATCAAACCAAATCAAGCTAGATCCATCAAAGGTTCGGCCAGATCTAGCAAGATCGAGAAAATCCATTAGGATCCAAGGGGGATCTAGATCCATATGGGATCAAAGAGAAAGCAGATCATCAAATTATGCCAACAAATCCCCTAAATTTGCAGATCAGAGACCTCGATCTCAATAACTATGGCAAATTAAGGGCAAAATTCACCAAAAACTGATGGATCTGTTACCAGATGTCCATCAAAACTTCTAGAGAAATATCAATAGTCAGATCCAGCATGGATGAAGCTGATTACCAGTTTGCAAAAGTTAAAAATCAAAAAATCTCGAGATCTCATCAAAAAATACTCTAAAAGAGTACTTTTTTTATGATTTTTGGGGATCCCCTGGGAGATAGCTCATGAAACTTTTATAATCACTAGATATGACCTAGATGTATCCATAAAATCTCTACGAGAGTTATTTATGGAGGAATCATCATTTTTTAGTGTGTGCGAGTGTTCCCATAAGCTGAATTTTCAGAACCCTTGCAGAGCATCAAGATCATCCTACCAACCCTCGCAAGGTGCCTAAATGGAATCAAAGTAGTGAAATTAGCCCGCCTGCATGATCTGATCTTGAAAATCCAATCACAAGAATAAGTTGTGCGAGAGATCACTTCCTGTAAGAGTTGAACCCTTGCAGACAGTCTAAACCCTCGCAAAACCTTCGTATGGTAGTCAAATCACCTTCTAAACTCTCACAAACGTCCCTGAGGTCTTAGAATTTTGTGAAGAAGGTCTCTGTTGAAATTTGGGTGGAACTGAACAAGGGAAAGTGGATCTCACCTAATACGCACTCTAAATTCCGCTATATAAGGGCTGAATTCGAGTCATTTGTCACCTTTGCTAGCGAAGCTCTGCCGAAATTTACACTGAAATTACCAAGTTCTCTGTTTGCGACCAAATTTTTTACAAGCTATCATCTACTCATATTGAACCTAGATCTGCACTCTGAACTATAATTCTTGCCATTCAACCCCCGTTATTCACAGTTTTTGCCTACCGTTTCTCCTACTTTTTTGTCCTCTAACTATCACTGCTAACATGGCCTTCTCATCCTCTGAAGAATCTGGCACCAAGCAGGTGATCCAGCGTGAAATCCCCGAGGCCACACAGATTTGGCCCTTACCCTCTAACACTCTGATCCAACCATGACTACAGACAATCGGCCCACTTCTTGAGGCAATGGGATTGTTCTTGACGCTTTTTCATTCTGAGATTAACATGGGCCTCGCCCTTCACGCTTACGCCACCTGGGAAGCGCTGAAGACACGCTTCCACTTCCTATACCAAGGTACCACGTACAAGTTCAGAATTAACAAAAACTCGATGGTCACCATTGGCATTATGTTCGGTGACCGTCAGTCCATCTCCCATCGCCAAGCCAAAACTCTGATCAAACCTTTTGTCATCCAAACTGCACCAGAAATCCCAATCCAGACTAACAATGGTTACCTGATAGATGCTATCACGGAACCCGTCATTCAGACGGCTGCATATCTGTTAAATAACTTTCTGGTTATTTCAACATTTCACAAGGACAGAATCCAGTCCAAGCTGCTGAGTCAGATAGTGGAATCCTTTCTGGAATTTTCTGGCCCCTCAGTTGTGCCATACGACTGACATAGCTTTCTCATTCATGAACTAACCATCTCCATTAAACCCAACAACCGTATCGCAGTAGGTCCCCTGTTGTGTAACTTTGTCTGCGCACTTCTCGAGATGAAAGTGCACAGTTTTCACTGCTCATCCCTTTTGTCTTCCATCGTGTTGCACACCAACCTCTATCCGCCATCTCAAGCATCCACCTCCTCCCAGCTTGCAATTACTGACACAACAACGAATGTGTGGCGCTGCCTCTACATCTTCATCTCCACCTGCTACCCGAAGATGCACCACAACCACTGCCACTTCTTCTTTCGTGCAACCCTCCACTCTGGTCTCTGTTGTCACTATCTCTCTTCATGTTCCATCCACAACTGTTTTTGTGTCCCTTCCTGTCTCCTCTGTTGATATCACTTCCATTTTTGTTCCATTATCCACTACTCCATCCATCACCATCGCATCCTCCATCACTCATGTCATCACCGTCGCACCTCTCACTTTTAATCCGTCCAATTCTCAGTTGTCTCCCGACACTTTGGCGTAGATGCAAGTCATCAATTTTTCACCCCCACGCCAGACCTTTTCTGCTCCATCCTGGCCTTCTTCCATACTCCACACCACCTTTCAATTCCCCTCTGTTCCTCCCATCCTCTCGTTTGGACAAACCGTCCTCACCCTCGTTTCCACAGTTGCTTCTCAAACCCTACATGCTTCGCCATCCAACCGTTGCCTAATGACGCATTTGTTCAAACAGTTTTCATACCATCGCTAGATCAGACTGATCTCACCGTTCCAGATGGCATCAGGTCCAACGAGAATCTGATTGAAGATGATGACAACGGAACTCCACAAGTTGTCGGGGCCGATACAACACAAGTCCCTACTAGTGCAAGTGTACCGGCTGCTCCCACCAACCTAACGAAGGTGTACCACACTCTGGGCAAATACATCTTGGAGGCAGTAGCGGCCAAAGCTATTTTGGAAAGCACGGTACTACACCTGGCCACAAGCAATACACAACTACGAGCGAAACTCATGAAGCTGCAACACGAGCTGATTTTAGCTCAGCAACATGAACAAGAAGGGCTCCGGGAGATTGCCAAGCTGCAGCAGAAGGAGGAGAGTCTCAATTTTTATATCCAAAGCCTCTCCAAAACACTGACAGAGGCCTCCACGAAGGTGCGAGAGCTTCAATCAGAAGCGTCCCAATGGCTTGCTCCCATCCAGACACAGTTACAAATATTGGAAGCAGAGAATACGCACCTGGGGGCGGAAGTCAAGGCACTACAAAATGAAAAGCTCGTCTGGTTAGCTCAACCTGCACCAGACTCAAGGGCGCTATTTGAATCAGAAATGAATCTCCTTCGGCGTTAGGTGCAGGTCTATAGCCAAACCTTAACCAGCTATTCATGGAAAAGAAGGCCCAACCCACCCCCGTGGTGATTCCATCGCCACCTGTTTTTGACGTTGCACAGGCCAGTACAAGCCATGACCAAAGCCAGCAAGCAGTAGGGGGATTCAGTCAAGATCAAGGTCCAAAGGCCAAGACCAAGGACCAATGGATACGGGTGCTAAGACGCGAGAGCAGAGCCAAGGCGTAAGTACCAGCCAAAGCCAAGAGGAAGGACGGGCCACATCATCCAGAGGTTCGCGCACAATATCTGTCAGTCAGGCCTTCCGAAGACCAAAGTCCGTGGAGGAGAAAATAAATGAATTCCCATCAAAGTATCCCCACGAGTCATCAAGAGGCGGCTAACAGATATCATTTTCAGCTCAAAAAATAAAGGGCAAGGAACTGCAAGCATTACCCGCCCTCCAACCACAATCAGAGTGGCGTCAACAGTTGTTTGAAAGAGACCTACGGCCATCAGGGCCTATGTGACAAGTCCGCAACAATTACGGGTGAACGCGCACTTCCTGCCATGTACACGACGATCCAAATGGGCATAATGCGGCACCCCTCTGGACAAGATCACACTTCAAAACTTCAATTGGCCGGTCATTCCATCAGAGTACGGTTGGACTACAGATGTAGATACCAGAAGGGCTCTCACCACATTCGCGAATCAATATGTCAACTGCCCTGATCCAACAGTCCGCGCGGCAGCCACTTACGACTGGGACTTAGAACATTTAATGGGGATTGAAACAAAATGGGACAATTTTCTCCCCCCCATATTCTTTTATCCGAATAAGGTGCTACCTTCCGACGAAGTCGAAGATCAGCTGCTGCCCTTATTGGCAATCCATGGACACGCAGATTCCAAGCGTGGGTTGACCAAGGTTGGCTGACGGGAGTCCACAAGTCCCTTCACACGCCCAAGGACTTGAAGAAACTGGACTGCCTCAACTTTATGGAAGACGTCACGGGCTACCTGATCCAACAAAGGCGGGCCAAGAAGACTCTCTACTGAACCGGCAGAGTGCCGAGGGACCGACACTACTTCAGGCCGTGGGTCCTGTTGGGGGTATTCCCAACAAATTGTAAATAAATAAATTCGACCAATAAAAAGTGTTGCGAGGGCATGACATCCTGTGCGTATAAGCCCATGGCCCAATGAGCACGCAAGCTTAAGTGTAAATAAAATAAAATAGACTTGGGCCTTTGAATTAAAATAAAACTAGAGGCCCAAAGTCATTTTTAAACTAGAGATTACTTTTTAAAGTTGGGTCCAAATTGGGACCCACATGAATCTTGTAAATATTAATGTACTTTTTATGGACCCTTGGATGAAGTTGGGTCCAAGATGAATGGATAGGATCAATGTGAATATTAGCCAATAGTATTTTGGGGCAAGGCCTTCTGCATTTTATAAAAAGGCACCATTTGTACACTATTTTCATGCTTAATAGAGAGGATGAGACTCTATCATTTTGAGAGCTCAAGCATCCTCATTTGCTAATCACTCTTGCTTATGCTCTTGTTGTGATTGCTTGTTATTTTCATTTCCCATGCTTTTTGGTTTATGCTAGTTAAGGTTTTTCCATAAGTAATGACATTGAGCATTTGAGCTAACCTCCATCTCATCTCTCTCTCTTCCTCTCTTCTCCTTCTTCTCCCTCTTCTATTCTATCCTCTCTCTTCACACAAAATCATGATGAATTTAGTTTAGGAAGAGTAGAGTTAGAGTGACTAGTGTTAGTGGAAGTAGAGTTAGATGCAAAGTAGGAAACTAACTAATTTTGTGTTCTTGTGCATTTTTTTGGAATAATTTTTTTTTTCTTTTTTTGAAACTTTAAGGTCTCAACAATTCCAACTCTCACATCACTCCTAAAAACTTGTGTGTGTTCAAGTTTATAATAAAACTTAAATGCTTGATGTTATTGGAAGTGCTCTAATATTATGACCCGAGCAATCGTAGCCAAGAAAATTTTAGATGAAGATAATGTTTTGAATTATTATTGAGGTTACATATTCCTCCTTTGAGTCTTATCAAATCATCGCATGACTTCTACAAATTTGATACTTGGGGGAGATTGTCCCCCTAACACACTTAAGCGAGCTTTTCAATCGAATGGAGTGCATATGATTGTAGAGGCATCCTTTTTAGCTCAAACAAGTGATGTAACCAACTTTTTGTTAGATTTCTTATGCTCAGCCTTAAAAATCGTCAATTAATGAGCATCTTGAAAGTGGAAGGCCGAGAACATGATTTCGGACATTCACATTTTTCCCCTTTAAAGTTTTTTTCCTTATGCCTTAGAAACCATTCTTAAGGCGCCTTCGCTTTTCGCCTTAGCGAAAAATGCGACACACTGGCCCAGTGGCCAGAATGCCTTGGAAACCATTCTTAAGGCACCTTCGCTTTTCGCCTTAGCAAAAAATGTGACACACTGGCCAAGCGGCCAGAACGCCTTAGAAACCATTCTTAAGGCACCTTTTTCGCCTTCTTCGTCTTTTTCCCTTCACAAAAAATGCGACACACTGGCCAAGTGGCCAGAATGCCTTAGAAATCATTTTTAAGGCACATTCTCCTTTTTCGTCTTTTTCATTGCCTTTAATCTAAGGCACCTTTGCCTTCTTCACTACCTTTAGTTTAAGGCACCTTCGCCTTCTTTTTTGCCTTCAGTGTAAGGCACTTTTTTGGCTTTTTCGCCTTCGCTGTCTTGAATCTAAGAGTGCCTTATGGATTTACATACCTTTAGCGTAAGGGCACCTTCAGGAGTTGCAAACCTTCAATCTAAAGGCACCTTCGGATTTTTCGACTTTTTCACGTTTTTGCTACATTGGCTGACCGACGTCACCAACTTATCAGCAACCCTGAAACAGCTGGACAACCAGATATCCCAAAGGCGGTTGGCAGTTACCAACTTTGTACATATGTAAAGACTGGCATCATGTGGATAGTGGTTCTTTGCCTTTCCAGCACCTCCTCATCGTTGCACGAGAGTTCCTCCCCCTCTCCGCCCAAGCTTGTCTTCCTCCTTTTGAGCAACTCCTCGCTTTCAGCTCAGATCACCTGCAAGAGACCCTCTTAGAGCACGTGCACAAACTTACCCTTTCCAGCATGCTCTCTGAGGCTCCTTCCGTGTCGGACTTCTTTCTTGTGCGGGTCCTGGTGCCGGGGCTTGGCTGTCAGCTCAGCCTGTTATTCCTTCCTTCTGAATGTCTTCGACCATCTTCACCACTACTCTTCGTCTTTGCTTGGGGCTTCCTCATCCTTCGGTCTTGGGTCTCTCCAGGTGTGTTTGTGGTCACCCTATTGATGCTCTTGCTTTCCACCTCCTCCGCTGTCCTTCTGAGAGTGAGCGCACAACTACGCATGATGTTGTCAGAGATGCAGCGGCCGCTATAGCCAGAGTTGGAGGATTTCATGTCCTCAGAGAGCAGTCTCATGTACTTCCTTCTTCCGTGTCCCACTCTTCCCGCAGGCATGTTGACATTGTCCTCTCTTGGGATGGGCTTCGGACTTTGGCAGATGTTGTTGTTGCTGATCCCATGCGTGGTGACCTATTGCCTCGCTCTGCCTTCACACCAGGAGAAGCGGCAGGCGTGGTAGCACAAGAGAAGAAAAAAAAACTACTCCGACAGGCACCCCACTGATGCTTTCCTTCCCTTGGCTATTGAGACTTGTGGCCCCTTGCATCGACGCTTTGAGGATTTTCTTCGCATGTGTTCTCATCAGGCAGCAGAGCATCAAGGTATTCCTGGTTCTATTCTCGTGGCGGTGAGGCTAATCTAAAGAATAGACGTTGTGGAGTGAAAGAGGCTGGAAGTGGAGGGAGTGGAGAAACAATGTTAGTAGAAACAGTGGTAGTGTGGTGGTGGTGGTTAGTGGAGGGATCAGACTTCCGCCCAATTGATCCACTTTTTCTTCATCATCATCGCTGATCTCCATCAGGTCCATAGCATTAAAATATTGTGATGTGTCCATGAGAGTATTTGCTGGGCTTGTGGCTGTTGAACCGCACTCGTGTCTTGGGAAATGGTACTCCCCACTCCTCCCCCCCCAAAGATTGTGCCTTTGGTGAGCTTGGCGGCATTGGCAAGGTAATCAAGAGGGGTGGAGTTGTTGCTTGGTCTGGTGGCACGACTTGCGTTGTTGTGCCCGTGTCTGCTTCTATGGATGTGGCTGCTCCATCACCCTCATCGAGGATGTGTGAGGGTGATGAGTGTTGCTGAGAGGCTTCGTGTGAGGAGGAGCTCCCCATCAGAGTCAGAGTCCTTGGATTTTGTGCCATTGAGAGATTTTCTCTGTGCTTGGAGCTTCCTTCGGATTTGTTGTTGCCGTGTGTCATGCAACTAGGCCTTAGATGTATCGGCCTGTTAAGTTGTCGATGATCCTACTGCTACTGGATCTGGTTGAGGGTTGGGTTGCTTCTGTACCAGTGTGATGATATTCGTATTTGGCCATTTGGGTGGTTGTCCTGTTGGTGATGTTCCGGATGGCTGTGGCCTGTGGGGCCTAGAAATGTATATTATCAGGCTTAACTAGAGGAGCATCAACTATCATTGCACCCAACGATTCATCTCGTGCTTGGTCGATCTGGGCCATCTGGTGCTTCAGTTGTTGCTGGACTTCTTCCAATTTGATCTTCTGCCCGGCCATCACGGATCTTATTTTGTTTATCTCTTTTTCTTTTTCCTTGGCCAACTTCTGTTGGTGTGTGATCTCTTGGCTTTGGTACTGGACTTTATTCTTGAGCACTTGGTGTTGGCTTACCAACCAATGCTTATGGTAGCTCGCTTCAGATAGGCCGGTCATTGAGCGCTTAGCTGCTTCAGAGAGCTTCTCAGGGTTGGTGATGGTTGGGTATTGATCAGGGGTGTGGGTTGGTGAGGCTAATCCAAAGAATAGACATTGTGGAGTGAAAGAGACTGGAAGTGGAGGGAGTGGAGAAACAATGTTAGTAGAAACAGTGGTGGTGTGTTGGTGGTGGTTAGTGGAGGGGTCAGACTTCCTCCTGACTAATCCACTTTTTTTTCATCATCATCACTGATCTCCATCAGGTCCATAGCATCAAAATATTATGATGTGTCCATGAGAGTATTTGCTGGGCCTGTGGCTATTGAGCGGCTCCCGTGTCTTGGAAAATGGTACTCCCCACTCCTCCCCCTCCTCCCAAAGATTGTGCCTTAGGTGAGCTTGGTGGCATTGGCATGGTAATCAAGAGGAGTGGAGTTGTTGCTTGGTCTAGTGGCACGACTTGCGTTGTTGTGCCCGTGTCTGCTATTATGGATGTGGCTGCTCCATCACCCTCGTCGAGGATGTGTGAGGGTGATGAGTGTTGCTGAGAGGCTGCGTGTGAGGAGGAGCTCCCATCATTAGAGTCGGAGTCCTTGGATTTTGTGCCATCGGGAGATTTTCTCTGTGCTTGGAGCTTTCTTCGGATTCGTTGACGCCGTGTGTCAGGCAATTGGGCCTTAGATGTATCAGCTTGTTGAGTTGTCGATGATCCTACTGCTACTGGATATGGTTGAGGGCTGGGTTGCTTCGGTACTAGTGTGCTGATACTTGTATTTGGCCGTTTGGGTGGTTGTCCTGTTGGTGATGTGGTTCGTGAGTGGGGACGCTTGGACTTCTTGGACTCAATAGGAATGTCCCAAGCTCGGTCTGCAACTTGTAGTTGTCGTTCAATTTGGGGCCCATTGTTCACCTGATGTAGTGTGAGATTCGTCATTAGGTACTCTAGGCCTGTTGTCAGTTGCTTATTTTTGACACAATTATGAAGGCAGTTCGAAGCAAGTTGTGCCCAATCATAAAGCTTTTGGGCATGTAGTCGTGAATCTGCCATCATGTGGAATAAGGACATAGGGACCCGCAGCACCTTTGTTCATGGACGTTGTGTGTCCTAGTGAGTATGCACACGTAGCTGCTAGTTGTGGATCATTAATTGGCTCGAGGCGGTACCCATCTTTATTCTTCCACTTGTCCACTGATGGATCAATATATTTAATATAGGCCGTTTGCTGAATCTTCTGAAGCCATCTGGTTGAGAATGGAGACAGTGTTAACAGGGGCTTCGGCTCGGTCGAGAGTGTGATGGATGGCGTCGGTAGAGAGTGTGACGGATGGCGTCGGTCGAGATTGGACAGGAAGGGTGTCGGTCGAAATTGGACTTGAAGGTTTGGTCAAGATGGAAGCTAATGGCATCAGTTGAAATGGGATAGAAAGGCTTCGTCGAGATGACAAGTAAAGTTGTCAGTCAAGATTGGACAGGAAGACTTCGGTCGAGATGGCAAGTAAAGGCGTCGGTTGAGTAGGGAAGGAAAAAGTTGTGCAACGCAGAGGTGTGGGAAAATGGTGTATTTGCAAGAAAAGAAATCAAGGGAGTGAGGTTGGAATGGTAGAGTAGAAAGGTGAAGTAAAATAGCTGAAAGAACATGATGTTTTGATGTCGGTTGAATATGGGAATGTTGGAAAGATGGAGAACTGTGGGAACAGAATGGTGTAGGTGGTGAGGGAAGTGGAAAAAAACAAGTGGTTGTAAAAATTTTGATGATGGTGTTCTCAATAGTGTAACGGGAACATAATGTGTGTTCGCGTGACACTACCCCTCAGGTGTGCAAAAAATTGCAAGAAGCTGGTCCGACTGCCGATGATGTTAGGTTTTTGGAATGGTTGGTGATGGCGCTCTGGTTGGTGTTCAAACAAGGACGGCTAAAACTCGGTGGATGGATTGTAATGTCAAGGACGAATGGGTGTAGTAGAAGAGCGCTTGAATCGAACATGGAAGTAGCAAAACGCCAGCGGATAGTCGCAAGAAACACCAATATTCGCACTTCGTTGAGGTACGAATGCCTTTGTTGTCATGGTATTTATAGTCATCGTTGTCTTGCTTTTTTTGAGAATTGACGTAGGGTCAACCAAAAACAACTCCTCGTAATACCATCGTAGACGACCACCGTTGACGACAATGTCTAGGAGTATTCTGTCAAGTGTTTGCAGTTGGACTACACCATTAGGAAATTTATCGATAACATACGGTCCCTCACTTCTGAAATTCAATTTTTCGGGGTGCTTCTTAGATGTATAAAGAAGCACCTGGTCACCTAAGTGTAAATCCTTGTTGCGTAAGTGACGGTCATGCCAGGCCTAGTTTTGACGTCTTTTGTTAACTAGTTGTGCATGGTAGGATATGAGTCTAGTTTCGCATAACTAGGCTAACGTAAATAACTTGGTCTTTACTTGTTGCTCAATTGTAGCTTTCTTACAAAGATCTGTGGAGAAGGCTTCCATGACTCTTAGAGAGGGTGCTAAGAACTCGACAGACATTACTGCCTCTTGACCATACACTAGATGGAATGGGATAATCCATCCAGTGGCTTTCTTTGGAGTTGTGTGGTAAGCCCAGATAGCTGAGAAGAGTTTCAAATCAATCTGAACGACTTGTCTCTACTATCTTTGTCAATATCTTACAGATCGTCTTGTTAGTGGACTCGGCCTGGCCATTACACCTAGGATAGTACGGTGTACTTTTTCGGTGAACTACAAGGTAATGGCGTAGCAAATTATCAATGACAACATCTAAGAAGTGCGTGCCACGATCACTAACTAGCTCAATCGGACAGCCAAAACGTGTAATAATGTTTTCATAAAAAAAACGCGCTACAGTCTTCGCATTGATGTCCTTTGTTACCCGAGCCTCAACCCATTTAGTGGCGTAATCTGTGGCTATTAGGATATAACGAGTTGGGTGTGTTCACTGCTGGGCCGATTGGTCCAACAAATTCGTCTTCTATAATGGGATTCAAGGGTGTGAAGTCTGCTTTCATATTTTTCTTGGCTCACTGGCAGTCATCACATGTTTTAATGACAACAAATGTGTCTTTAAATAGTGATGGCCACCACAAGTCTGCTCAAAAAAAATCTTAGTTGTCGCTTCGGCAAAGAAGTGACCGCAGCCAATGCCCTCACGAGCTTGAGATATGATAGGCCGTATCTCAGATTCATAAGCGCATCGTCAGATAATACCGTCAACGCCCCTTTTGTAAAGTTGTCCTGCTATTAGTTGAAAGGGCGCTGTTTTAAGAAACAATTTTCTTTTTGCAACTGTATTCAGGCCTTCTTTGAGTCTGCCTGTTGTTAGAAACTGAGTGATTTCCTCAGCCCATAAGGGTATAGCATCAATCTGAAAAAGACATGCATCAGGAAGATCATCGTTGACTAGTGCAGCTGCTTTTTTAGCATTAGGGAGTCGAAAAAGGTGATCCACCATGAAATGTTGGGTTCCTTTCTGAACGACTACTCGGAAATAAAATTTCTCTAGTATTAATAACCATCGAGCTATTCGTCTTGTTTTACAAGATTTGTTAACCATATATAACAGGGCTTGATGGTCGGTGTAGAAGGCAAAGGTCTAGCCTAGTAAATAATGTTGGAGTTGTTGGACGGCATAGACCATAACCAATGCTTCTCTTTCGGTTGTGGTATAGTTTACTTCAATAGGCACCAGTTGCCTGCTCAAGAAACATATTGGAAAATCTTTGTCATACTCGTCCGGTTGTGCAAGAAGGCCTCCAATGGCATACTTACTTGCGTCAGTATGCACATGGAACTCTTTCGTGTAGTATGGGGAATGAAGTATGGGTGCTATTGTAAGGGCTATTTTTAATTCCTCAAAGGCTTTAATGTGTTCTCTATAAGGTACCTGTGTAGTGTTTGGCTGACCAAGCATACTACTTTGGATAGACTTCAGGGTAGTTTGAAACTCATTGGTGAGTTTCTCCATTTGAAGTTGGTGCTGCTTATTAAGCAACTCCAGCTGTGATTTTCAAAGCTGATCTCAGGTGTTCTCGATCGGCTTCGACTCATGGACAGGAGCACGTGGTGCTCTTCTTTCCCTGGATTCATCACATCTAATCCTTCGTCTTCTTCCTTGATGGCATCAGACATAGCTAATTTGAGGCTCACATATTCATCATTTGATTTAAGCTCGCATCTAATCCATCTTGGAAGGCCGACTAAAAACCAGATAATGAGCATCTGTTCAGAGGGCTGTTCCTGTACTTGACTTTTGAGGCGTTTGAAACGCTCGATATAGTCTCGTACACGTTCATCCTTTGCCATCTTG
Organism: Diphasiastrum complanatum; assembly: GCA_029204225.1. NCBI lineage: Eukaryota > Viridiplantae > Streptophyta > Lycopodiopsida > Lycopodiales > Lycopodiaceae > Diphasiastrum > Diphasiastrum complanatum. The sequence goes on along the minus strand of MU836387.1, from coordinate 16,144 downwards.
ATGCTACTCAATTTGACAAAAGGACTCTCGATCAAGCGAAAGGGCTTAAAATGCTTGATAAAGGACTCTTTCAAGATTGACCAGTCTGTCTTATTTTCACGATCAAGGTTGAAAAACCAATCACGTGCTTTAGCGATCATTGTCATCGAAAACAGTTGGACCATAGCATCGGGAGATGTTTCACCATACACATCACATGCATTCTCAAAGATTTGCAAAAAACTTTAAGGGTCTGAACTACCGTCAAACTTTGGTAGATCTAGCTCGGGTGTACGTCTCTCATGATGAGCATTGTGGGCAGCAGAGACTCCATTAAGGTTGGTTCTGGCCTATGGGGTTCAACACCATAAAATTGGGGACTCAGCTCTATTAGGTTCTTGTCCTTCGAATGGGTTTGTGGATGGCTCGTACATTTGGGCTCGCATCCGGTAGAACCTATGACGTCTGATTTGTTCAGCTACAAGGGACCTGATCTCGTATGGATAATCTTCGGAGATTTCAGGATCTGTATTGTTGGCCATTGGGTACTGTTGTGTCGTTTTTGTGTTGGGTATGTGTTTCTGGTGTTTTTGAATTTTGTTAGGGTTTTTGGATTTTTTAGGGTGTTGAAGGAAGTGAAGGTGGAGACTCAGTAAGAAAATTGCTTTCTAGTGGTATGAGTTTTATTTTTTGAAAATTTTTTGGTATTAATTTTTTTTTTCAACCGTTAAGGCTTTGGGGAGATGGTGGCTTAGTTGAAATGCCAAGCCAAACTTGACATTTTGCATTTATGAGCTGCATACTTGCATGGTACAACATTTGTAGCAAGCCAAGAAATCAATATGGATTGTTTTTCCAATTTTAACACTCCTCCTAAAAATAATCTATATTGATTTGAACATGGATCTTGGTATGACTCCAAGATTGGCTCTATGCTTGATAAAGGAACTTTTGCTCAAAGGTTTGGTGAGCATATCAGCAATACAAGATGATGTGTCGATGTGCTCCAAATTGATTTCCCCTTCAATGAGCTTCTCTCTCACAAAGTGATGTGCAACTTCGATATGCGTGCTCCTTGCATGGAATATCGGGTTGTTGGCAAGGGCTTGGGCTGAAATGTTGTCACACATGATTATAGGTAGATCCTCTTCCAAGATTATCTTTAGTTCCACTAGTTAGCACTTGATCCAAAGCACTTCCTTTGTTGTTGTAGTGAGTGCCTTGTACTCAACTTCACATGATGAGAGTGATACAGCATCTTGCTTTTTGGAAAACCAAGATATCAAGTTTCATCCAAGATATATAACATAAGCACTTGTAGTTTTTTGATCTGCTCTATCACTTGCAAAATCCGAGTGAGAATAACCAATAATAGAAATCTTCACTTTTCTACAATAAACCAAAATTAAAGTTGAAGATATATATCTAAGCACTCTCTTGGCCATTTTCCAATGATGGATAGTAGGATTTTGCATAGGACTTTTGATATGGCTTTCTGTGTGACTTTGCAATGGCACAAGCCTCACAAGGCTTGAAATCTTTAGAAAGAGATTTTGGAAGACCAATAGTCTTCACCTTCTTAACCATAGAAGACATAGATTTAAAGTTAGGATGACCCAACCTTCTATGTCACAGCTCCTCCTTAGATAACAAAACAGCTTCACAAAGGTTTGCATTCTCATAAGAATTCAACTTAAAAATTCCACCACATCTAGATCCATCAGCAAGGATCTCATCATTTCTCTTGATAAAACAAGTATTGGTGTTGAACTTTACATCACAACCATTATCAAGCAATTTTCCCACACTAATTAAGTTCTTTGTTAGCTTTGGAATGAAAAGAACATTAGAAAGTACAAGAACTTTTGAAAAAGCAAGTTTCAATGGAATGTTGCCAATTCCTTCTATTGGGCACTCATGATCATTAGCTGTGTAAATAGATCTCTTGAGTCCTTTGAAAGGTAAGATTGAGTCAAATGACTCCTTTGAACAATACATATGTGAAGAAGCTCCATTGTCTATGTACCAAGCTCCATCTTTCTTGAAAGGTGATGGAGAAAGACTAGACACCATAAGTGATCCTTCTTCGTCACTTGCAACAGAATGATTAGCTTGCTTGAGTTGGTTTTTCTTCTTGAAGCAATTAGAGGCATAGTGCCCCTTCTTGCCACAGAAGAAACACTTCACTTTCTTCTTTTTGGTCTTTGAGTTAGAAGGATGAGATGTATCATCCTGTTCACCATCTTTGTCTCGATCTTTGGCTTTGTTTTTGTTGGATGCTTGAGAGAATTGGTTCTTACTCCTTCCTTTCTGCTTGCCTTTGACAAAGAGGGCTTTGTCACTTCCACCGTGCTCAAGTTTGTTCATCCTGGAGAGGCTATAACTTTGTCTAGATTCTTCAGAAATAAGAATTCCTTGGAGAGTTTCTAGATTAGGCAACTCCTCCTTAATAGCAAAAGACTGAACAATATTATCATAGTCATCTCTCAAGCCATTCAGTATGAGCTAGCTCTTCTTGGTTAATAGTAACACCGACATAGGAAAGCTCTCTATGTAAATCTTTAACTCTAAGAACATAGTTAGATGCACTCTCTTCACTTCTTTGGAAACTTTGGAAAATCTGATTCCTAAGAGTGAGTATTCTAGAAGTATTCTTTGCTTCATAGATGGTCTTTAGTGTATCCCAAGCTTCTTTGGCTGTAGTGCAAGATCCTATCTCTCTCAGAATTTCATTAGATACATTCATCTTAATGAAATGTAGAGCCATTCTAGCTCTTTTCTTGTACTTAAGAATTTCAGCCTGTGCTTGAGGCTCTTCCTCAACACCAAGCACAATATCCATAACATCCTGGAGTATCAAAATAGACTCCATTTTGAACTTCCAAATTGAGTAATTAGAAGTGTTTAGTCTTTCACTGGCTTCTAGAAGATATCCTCCCTGAGATGCCATTTTAATGAAGACTTCTTAGTTATTGGACTGAGATATGTTTGAGCTTGTTCCAATTAGACTTAAAGTTGTTGCTCTCTTTCACTATAGGTAATTTCAAGGATGTACTACCTTCCTATATGAAACACTTGCAACTGTATTTGAGATGACTCTCAAATATTCCACGAGACAAGTTATCTAGATCAGACATACAAAGTGGATTGAGACATTTTGGCTAGTTTGAATCCTATTTTTGGCACATGTGAAATTCTTCAAAAGAAAACACAATTGACTCTCAGAAGGCTCAAAAGGTGTTCATTACTTCAAACTCAGTCTTGATCTTTAGTTTCTTGTGTAGGATGCTCAAAACAATGGATTCAAAACAAAGCAAGATTGAATCAAATCAAAATGCTGTCACTTGGATTTTGGACCTATCCCTATCCTCTTTAAGAGCTTATAACTCTTGCTAGACACATTTCAATTTCTAAGAAAAGTACAGATCATAAGCTTTCCATCAAGCTAGAACACTGCTATATTTGGATCTATAAACAAGGAGAACAAAGGAACTAAAAATCTGATTTTCACACGTGAGGAATTCCAGAATTCCGTACTACCACATTTCATGTCTGAAAATTCAGTTCCAATACGATTTGATCCAAATACACTTCAGAGAAAGGTGAGAAAAAGTGAAAAACGAGAGAGAGAGAGAGAGAGAGAGAGAGAGAGAGAGAGAGAGAGAGAGAGAGAGAGAGAGAGAGAGAGAGAGAGAGAGAGAGAGAGAGAGAGAGAGAGAGAGAGAGAGAGAGAGAGAGAGAGAGAGAGAGAGAGAGAGAGAGAGAGAGAGTTTCCTTCATTCAGACCGCATTTCACTAATCCGCATTTCAACTGAACCGCAACCGCACCGGAAAGGGCCAGCATGCGGGTCATAATGATTCCAAGTCTAAAAGGAAGGAAATTGCAACCTTCCAAATCGTAGAGTCAAAGTTGTGAAGACCAACGGTAAGGCCGAAACTTACAAAACTGCAGAGAGAGAGAGAGAGAGAGAGAGAGAGAGAGAGAGAGAGAGAGAGAGAGAGAGAGAGAGAGAGAGAGAGAGAGAGAGAGAGAGAGAGAGAGAGAGAGAGAGAGAGAGAGAGAGAGAGAGAGAGAGAGAGAGAGAGAGAGAGAGAGAGAGAGAGACCATGCGGTTTGCGGTTAACCGAGAGCATTTAGGCCGCATAGGGACCGTGAGACAGAGCAAGCATCCAAGTGTGACAGAGAGAGCGAGCATCCAAGTGAGACAGAGCGAGTATCCAAGTGAGACAACGAGCTCTATAACCTCTGCATGATCTATGGGAGGCCTATCACATTGATCAATATCTAAAATGAATGTTATTTTTCTAATTTTTTTGTAATTATGTATATGTTCTAGATATCTCAGAAGTATCTTGCAAGGTGTGAATGGAGGCTCCATGCAAAACCAATGTAGTACATTGTTAGAAGAAAACTGCATAGAATGAATTAAAATAACATACCAATGTAACAAGAGCTTTACCGAAATATGTCTTCATGGCATTATTCCTACATAGCCGTATTTTCATCATTGATTCGTTTAATATAAAAATGGAGAGAGTCTTGTCCAACTCCTTCATTTGAATATCGACAATTCCTTCTTTCTCCTTTTTATCAAGTTGATCTTTCAAATTTTTTTCTTGAACATTAAACTAGGAGTCACCTCTTATAGTCTCGTTAGCCAAATGAATGAGTAATTCATCAATCATATTGTTGTTTATCCCTTTTGTGAATTAGTACATAAATTTTCTCTTGCCCTTTATTGAGACATGTTGAGATCTATTAGACAAGCGGAATGATATCTTCAACATCTTGGAAGTTGAGAAAAATATCATAAAATCTGCAAATAAAAGGAAGATTTGGAGGTCATTTACCAAATATTGTATTTAATGTACCAAAAGGATTTCAAAAAAATTAATTTTTCTAATTAAGAATTTCTAAATATTTATCCTTCAAAAATGCAAATATTTAAAATTAAAGTAGACGTTAGATTGCTAATGTTAGATTATCGACGTTTGGTTTTGGTCACGTATATACATTTTGTATTAAATTGAAAATTTGCTATGACGAGCATAGAAGGAATTCTCAGCATAGTAAAGGGTCAATACAAAGTGTCTAAGCTATGTTGAGCATAACATCTCCTAAGTGAAACATATGGCTTGCTATGCTCAACATAGCTTACTACACCTCTTGTTGCTATTTTGAGCATAGTGACACAACAGAAGGACACAACTTGTTATGCTCAACATAGCGAGCAACGAACTTTGCAAGTTGGTGGCCGGAATAGTGAATCACAAGCAAGAAATGTTATGAACTAAAAATGCAACTCTAGAGGCATATTACGGAAATTATGAGCATGCTTCTTGTGCAAACATAAATTGCCATACCATGATAGCACATAAATGAGCTTAATATGTATCACAAAATGCGAGTTGTTCACTATTTCTTTGTATTGTGGAGGCACTTCCAAAAGCAGGATTTTCACATATATTTAGAAGCAATTTTTTTTTGTGAGCCTCCTTGCCACAATTCTCAAATGAATAAAAAATTTGATTCATAACACAAGAAAACTTTAGTGGAATTTGCATGTAGATAGCCGATGATGGGTTGCCACATTCCATGTGGTAGCCCATCATGCGTTCTCCACAAACACAAAAAAGTTGGAAAATCAAAAAAAAAATAAAAATTCCCACCAACAAATGCAAAAACTGTAATAGATTACACAAGGGAAGGCCCAAGGCTTTCCCTTGGTGCCTTCTAACATAATATGGTGGGGCCATCGGCAAGCATCCACCTCCCAAGGTGGGAGGCCCCCTTATGAAAATTTTGCCCAAAAAAATACATCTTCCCAAGAGGTCCAAAGATTACATTCAAAAGGGTTTATGTATTTCATGATTCCATAGAAGAGGGATTGGTAGTTTAAGATTCCATTTAGAAAGGCAGGGTACTTTCATATTCCATAGATGTCATTATCCCTATCATGAGTGCAACAAAACTACAACCAATCACATTACTTGGAAAGAATCAAATCTGATTATCACCATGGATATTGGAGGTCCCCAAACTCCAACTCCATGGTCCAATCTTATAAGATTCAAATAAGCACATGTCAAGATTCACACTATAAACAAAAACAATTTGTACATCTCCTCCAATCATAAGTGGCATGTTGGTGAAGACCCCACGAGGTGTTGAGCAAGACTCCTCTCTCCAACAAAGTATAGGACAAAGTTTAGGCCATGCGTCTTATGCTAGGGATGGCCCTACTCAAGGAACATGATGAAGTAATGCTCCACTGAGATGCACAACAAGTACAAGAAGATAAAGTTCTTGGGGTAGGGGCTTTGTGCCCAAGAGTGGGAGCCCAAGGCCCCAGCTATGAGACTAATTTAGCCTAGTCAAGTGGCATGTCCGAAAAAGTTGCATGGGCATAAAGCCCTCCTTGGGGGTAAGCTTTCCATGTATTTAAAAGAAACAAAAAGTATTGTTGTTGTTGGTGTTGTTGGGTAGTTGACATCATCTAAACTTTTTACACATGGCCAATGGCCATTGATTTCCTCTCCCCCCTCCCCCCTATTCTACATATATATTGGTCTCCTGTCTCTTGTCCGAAACCTGGCTTTTTTATAATGTTTGTCTGCAGCCTTTTCAGAACCACCACTTTCCCTCTTCTTTTGTGCCAGAGAGAGTACCCTGTCCTTTTCTTCCCCCCCTCTCTCTCTTTCTCTCTCACTCTCTGCCCAGCTCGGATCATCCACTAATCTCTCTCTCTCTCTCTCTCTCTCTCTCTGCCCAGCTCAGATCATACACTCTCTCTCTCTTTTTGTGCCCAGCTCAGAAGCCTCAGATCATACACTCTCTCTCTCTTTCTGTGCCCAGCTCAGAATCCTCTCTCTCTCTCTCTCTAGCTCTCTCTACCCAGCTCAGATCATACACTAATCTCTCTCTCTCTCTGCCCAGCTCAGATCATACACTAATCTCTCTCTCTCTCTCTCTCTCTGCTCTGATCATACAGTGACTTACTGTTTGTTCAGCTTCCAGCTGTTTATCCCAACAAACTGCTAACTGTTTTGGCTATCCTCCCTACGGCATTCTGCCATCACACGCAGATGCAGCAGCTTTGAAGATGGTTTTTAGATCATGGCAATCCTGGTTGGGAAGATCTAGGCTCGTCACACCGTCTTCCTGACAGTTGGGTCTTTTCGACTGCACTGTATAAGTAGGATGAGTGATTAGCAGAGTGTTTTGTTTATATCATAGAATGATGGGTGCGGGTAATGATTTTGTCTTTCGGAACTTCATTTATTGGAGTTTGTGTCTGTTGTTGCTCCTTGCAGAAGTACGTCAAATTATCTTTTCATAGCGGTTGGTTAGATATCGATTTTCGGTAAGATTCTAAAAGAATCGATGCTGGAAGTAGATATTTCTACCGTTGAAGCGCCCTGCTCTAGTAGCCATGCTTCAGGTGGATGATAAGCTGAAGTAGTTCCATGCAGTATAAGCCTTATGGTAGCCATAGCAAAATGACAACTAGCTAGCTTTTAGAGGGCCCTCAGTTCTTAATCACCACCTTAACTAGTAAGTTATTCCGAAATGGTATGTAGAGCGAAGAACGGCAAGATCCTCGACCTTCTGACTTATATGACGAGCTGAATGTTCGAATGCAGGCAATCGTTACCAGCTTAAAATTTCAAAGGCTGATCCTCAGGTGAGCTTGTCACAGCTAGTTCTCTCATACGATTCCTAAAAAGTTACAACTCTATCAAGTTTTCGCCCATCAGCTAGCACACCCACACACATTACTCACTCTGTCTCTCTCTATTGGTTTCTTTCTTGCAGCAAAAGCAGCAACTGGTTTGTAGTCGGCTACTTAAAAAGTCTGGTGCAGCAGGCCTTTGTGCTTAGAATCTATCATCCAAGCCGAGCATGGGATATGCTAAACGAAGATGTCTACTGAAATTTATGATCTACAACCTTGTATATGAGTTGATGCATTCTCTTGTAAGATGTCAGCCAGGGAGGTTCGACATCCTCCTACAAAATGCAGGCATTGCATCTATGCACACGGCTGTGACACATCACAACACGGTGGTCTTCCTGGATAGGACAAACATTGGATCCTCACAGATCAATCTTACAAATGGAATGTGCCGGAATAATCTAGCAGACAGAGTTTCCACCCACGACTGTTCCGCCCACTCTGTGGTGTTCGATATAGCATCTAATACAGTGCGCCCGCTGTTCGTCTTCACAGATACCTGGTGCAGCTCTGGTGCATTTTTGCCCAACGGAACATTGATGCAGACTGGAGGCGATTTCGATGGTATGAAGAAAGTGAGATACTTTTCTCCATGTCCCAGCAGTGATACTTGCAATTGGATAGAATCTGGAAAGGAATTGCTTGCAGGCAGATGGTATGCCACCAACCAACTTCTTCCGGATTTGCGCGTCATTACAGTGGGAGGGCGTGACGTTTTCACTTACGAGTTTGTGCCAGATCAAGGTTTAGGCCAGTTTAATCTTCAATTCTTGCTTGATACCGACGACCAGTGGAATGATAATCTCTATCCCTTCGTCCATCTGCTGCCCGATAACAACCTTTACATCTTTGCGAACCGGGATTCCATACTTCTGAATTACTACACCAACAAGGTTCTGAGGAAGTATCCTACAATTCCCGGAGAACCGAGAAATTATCCATGTGCAGGCAGCTCCGTTCTACTCCCATTGGACAGTGCCAATGGGTATTCCATTGCTGAGGTGCTTGTTTGTGGAGGGGCTAATAAGTTTGCGTTCCCCTACCCTCCAGCGCAGCCTGGAGCTTCTCAGACTTGCGGGCGCATGGTTGTGACTTCCTCCAATCCCACTTGGCTGATGCAAACCATGCCAATGAGAAGAAACATGGGAGACATGGTGCTTCTGCCTAACAACCGGGTTTTGATAATAAACGGGGCGCAGAATGGATCGCAAGGGTGGATGGATGCATCCAAGCCTTGCTACAATCCTGTCATTTATGACCCAGTTACTTCCACTTTTGAGGTTCAAGCGGCTTCCACCATAGCTCGTCTCTATCATTCAACTGCAAATCTTTTGGCGGATGGCCGTATTCTGGTAGCAGGCAGCAACACGCACCAATTCTACACTCTCTCAGGGCCGTTTCCTACCGAGCTGAGGGTTGAAGCCTTTTCTCCAGCTTATTTAGATTCTAGCAACAATGGCCAGCGTCCCAAATTCCTAAAGTACCCCACAATTGTTCGATATGGATTCAAATTTTCTGTAGATGTTGCTATCCCAGGTAAGCTCAACGGTGGAGGTATCAAGCTCAACCTCATCAGTGCTCCCTACACAACGCACTCGTACTCGCAAGGACAAAGGCAACTAAAACTATCAGTTTCTACACCTCTAAGGAAAGGTTCGAATTCAAGCAGTACATATACAGTAACTAGCATGGTTCCCAGTGCCGTGCTTGCTCCACCCACATACTACATGCTGTTCGCTCTGCACGGCGGCATTCCAAGCACAGCTGTTTGGGTTTTAGTGTCGTTCTGAGTTCGGGAATGTGATTCGTTTTTCAAGCTACCAAAGATATTATTGAAGATTATAGGCTTTAAAGACTTTTAGTTGAGGCTAGCAAGTTCCAAAGATATGAACCGAAGAGTCTCGCCAGGATCAAAACGCTACTAGATTTACAGAATAAAATGTACGTCCTCTTACACATTATTCTTGTGGTCGCTACCACAAAAATTTATGTTCTGAAGTTCAACAATGACTGTACTTGTCTCGCATAGATACAAGTTAGAGATCATACTTCAATATTTGATATATGATACCTACCTTCCTTTTCCGATCATATCAAGGCGGTTCTGATTAAGATGGATTATGCTTCTGCATGCAAATTACCTGGTTGGGTGATGCACTCCGATAAATCACTTTGGCTGGGTGAACAAATTACAAAATCAATGACGTGAACTACCGGATACTGAAGCACGAGCAGGGTATGGGCAACTGACATATTTTATGGGTAAGCTGTGGTCATCTTTTGAAGGAGTCCAGGTGCTTCATTCAGCTTGCATCTCAGAATTTGACTCAGATATGTGGTGGCAAACATTTGTCTGACACATGGCAGTGGGCACATACACCCACATCAGCACCGTGCCTACAATAGAAACTAGAGCTACATTATACTAATTTATACATACAACGAGATTACAGTGTACATGTGCTTGCAGAAGCTGCAATTGTTATGACAAAGACGCGGCTGACAGCATCAACGACCATCACGATTTTCCACCGCCCACTGCAGCAGGCTGCAGTGCTGTTGTTGCCCTGTGATGATCATAAATCTTATAATAAATTCTAGTGGGAGGATGCAGTCAGCAGCGCCATGCCCACCTATTGCCAGGCTCCAGCTTTGCAAGAGAAGCAATAATTTGTTAGTGCAGCTGTCTTTCCATCTCAGAAAGTGTACTCAAAACTTCCCAGTGGATCAACCTTGAAAAATAAAATAAAGATTATGTTACTGTTTGTCAGCTATTTCTATGCTTCTTCTTCAGATCTTCTTCTTCCAGCTTCGTAATCATCATCTGAAACATGGGTCAAGCGCAGATACCCAAAAAAATTTGGGTTCAGAAAGGATTCTGTAGCAATACTTAATATTTATTGCTGAAATTTGACTGTTTTCAGACATAAAAGCAATCGGTCTTTAAAAAGGTTTGTTGGGTACATGTGACAAGAATCAAAGAAGGAATCACACATGGCATGATGCATCTCGGAAGCAGGATCAAAACACACACATGTATCATTACATGCAATTGACTACTTGGATATAGTACACACACATATAGATATAATTGACTAAGAAAGTAGGTGACTTCATAGGCTATAGCCTCCCTACTGGTAGTGCCCACTGCCCAAAAATCAAATGTTTGGTCCCCTGAGAGCATGTTTCCATGGAACCCCCCCCCCCCCCCTCCCCCCTTGGACCCCATCCTTGTCTCCTACTAGCAAGGTCCTACCTTACCTACACATTTGTGAATTCTTAGATTCATCTCCCATTTAGCTTTTAAGTCATTTGCTGGCCCCATTACTTCCCAAAGTTGCTAAGGATGCAGTTGACATACAAAGAATTAATGTGTTTTGGAGAGCAAAGCGGTCTCCTTGGCAACAGATTGGGATGCATTCCTCTAGCCTGGGTCTCACATAAACCAAAGTGCCCATCACACTACAACTAACCGTGACTTTGAGATCTCGAGATTCATATTATCTTGAGAATTCTCAAAGTTTAAGAGGGCCAAAACTCACCCTTTCGTGCCCGCACAAGACGTTCACCTCTTCCCGAGGGTTTGTTCCTCTTGATGTAGTTCAAAATGGCCTATTTTCCTTGGGGTGCAAAATGACATGAGAAAGTTATGGAAGTTAATTTGGAACCTAGGTTCCATGGGGGCCCCACCTTTAAGGGTTATTCAATTCATTAGAGTTTCTTTGCATATATATATATATATATATATATATATATGTATAAGTAACTTTGAAAGTGGTTCAACAACAAATAGTTCTAAAGAATTTGTAGAAGGATTGATGTTCTTAGAAGAGCATTGAAAAATACTTAAATTTGACTTTATATATGAATAAATATTAACATAAAGAAATACTTAGATTTGACTTTAGCTATGAATAAATATTAACATAGCCTAAGAGGTGGAATATCATTTGAGTTTCCCAACCATATAATTCACTTTTTAGAGCTTGTGTATCTTGAGAGATAATGTCTTTTAAATCCTATAGTGAACTATGGAGCATCATATTTTGGGAAAAATGTACAATGTGACAGAGGGTGCAAGCAACACCCCTCATCCAACAGTGGAGAAGCCTCCATGATCCATTACATTGGAGACTTTATGATCCCACCTATAAATCATGCTCAATCGTTGGATGAGGATGGTGGGATGGTGAGGCCTTGCCTGCACCCTCTTCACAATCAAGAATATGCTCCTCTTATGTTTTGCTATGGTAGTCGCATGCCCCTCTCCTTCCAAGAGTGGAGAAGGCTTGGTGGTGGAAGCTGAGATTGAGCTAAATATGTGTTCCAAGGATGGAGAGGGGCCCGCAACTGCCATAGTGATCATGGTGTAAACCAGTGTTGGGTAGGTATGTTTGCTTTTTAATATATGCCGGTTTTAGTTAGTGACTTTTTTAAGCCAAATATAATTTCCGAATTTGGATATGTGAAAATTTCCTAAGTCTATCTACAAACAAAAATCATAATACTAGATGTTTTGGCTATTATCTATTGGGCATGAGTTAGTTATCAATCAACATGGGTAATAGCCAGCCCTATGTCAATGGTTCTCAATAATGACTAGTTTCTTAAGAGAAATATACATGGCAAGTCGAGGTCTTGAAATCCACACAAATACCCACCAACAAGCATAACTGGACTTATGTTGTATCCAACCAACACTAGTGCAAATTAAGCTCATCCCTAAACTCTTGCTCTTTAAATTCCTCCAACAACTAAATGTTGCTTGTTGATTATAAGTAGCCAGCATGTTGACAAAAATAACAAATGAATTAAACTAAATTAGCTTAATACCTACCACCAATAACTGAAAATTAAACTTTGGCTCTTAGTCTAACACTTGCTTTCTTGGAGCTTGACCAACTTCCATAAAAAATTTGTGTCATGAAGTGTGCTATAGATTTATGAATTAGAATTGCATTGGCTCAATGTGACCTTCTCAAAATTATGAGAAATTTTATTAGGTACACATGAGGTATTACTTCAAATAATTACAACTTTTATAGGTTCTTATAACGAGCTTACTAAATCCTTTGTATTTTAAAATTGAAGGTTTAAAATCCTAAATATTCTACAAGAATGAATTTTCCTACAAAAGAAATTATCTATTAATCTTTAGAAAGTCAACATCCTACCAAAAAAAAATTGAAACCATATTTCTAAAAAATATGACATTTCCATTCTCACACATTGTCATTTTTTCAAACACTCACCCTAATCAACAAAGAGACAAATTCAACAAAATCCATCTCTGTTTTCATTTCTTTTTACCATGCTCTTAAAAGAAACCGACCTATGAATACAAGACTCCATAAACAAAATTTTAAGAGCTCATTGTGCCTCATAAGAAGGCCATGAAGAATTTTTTAGATGAAAATTACATCTCATTACCAGTGAGAAAGTGTGGTCATTTAAAAAATTTCAGCCATAAAATTATGTCTCTCTTGCCATCCTTTACGCTTGAGAAATGTTAGTTTAGTGGCTTTTACATCCAATTCAACAGTACTTCATGTACGACTTGGCCTAATGGCCTCACTGTAATATACAACCATTTTGTTGAATGCAAAGGTCACTGAAAAGGCCACTCCAAAAGATGTAAAGGCTTGGCTCATGATTTTGATGCTTATTCATGTTTTAATGCTCATTAAATAAGTGGGCTGATTGTTAACTCATGCAACAGTTGATGTCCCTTTGACCACAACAATATTTGGTAGATTAGGTCGATTCTTTCCTCTAAGAGCTTTTCATCTAATGGCAATGTGGGGCAAAGACCTCGCATGCCACTCCTACTTAGCCCTAAGTTGTCGCTAGGTCACCCAACAAAGCGAAAGTGCAGAGCAAGGTTTCTCCTTTCCGTGGAGTGCAACCACAACTTCAAAATCCAATAAACTACACCAGAATATGCCAAGTCCCTTCAACCCAAATTGTAAGGGTCAAGCCCATCGGGGATTGAGAAATTATTTTTCACTTCAAACAAGAAGAAGTGGAAAAATAGTGTAAGTCGTTGTGTACCAATGCCCCCTCTAGAGTACCACAAGATGCCTAAAAAGGAAGGGGGCGCACTGGAAACTCCCTTATCTAGTGGTGGCCGCAGACATGAACTTTGCAAGCCCAAACCACTTGGAAGCTTTTTAATCATTCTGTGATGCCACATATCTGCTAAATAATGAATATTTACTCAAATATGCTAAATAATGAATATTTACTCAAATATGGCAACTTATACTCAAAGATGAAGATATGTGCTGGACAATGGTATATTATGAAGAGGCCTATATCATTTTTCGGGATAGAAATGTTGAAGACTTGTCTTGCACTAAAGGACAAGACCTCCAGAACTGAAACGATGTCTGGAACAGCCTTAATCCAGCTACCCACACGAATCGACGAGATTCGATTTGCCACCTTAAACTATAGTTATTTAAATTCATAGTTTAAATACTGTCAAATGCTTGTTGATCTTCTTCAATCAATGGCCTTGTCTCTTCACCTGTCACGATCTCCCAAAACTCAAATAATTTGGATGTCTAAGTTATGATTGCTGCAGGTATCAAATGAGCAGACGTAGAACCAAAGTTGGTTTCACCTAACCCTAGATCAACAATCAATAAACGTGCAAGAAGAATCGTGAAAATAGAAATAGTCATTCACCAAGGAGACAACTGTGGATTTAATTTTCAACAGTCCCCCTTAAGGTCACAGTTGGTGCCTTGGTATCTTCGTCAGGTTCAGCATGCTAAAGAACTTCTGGTGCTTGATCCTGGGAAGCGCTTTGGTGAAGATGTCTACGACCATTTATGTTGTGGAGTAGTATTGAAGGATCACTTGCCCTGAGAAAACTTTTTCCCGAATGAAATGATACTGGATTTCTATGTGCCTGGATTTGCCATGAACTCTGGGATTCAGTGACAGTGAAATACAGCTCAAATTGTCACACATAATGGTGGTAGCATTGAACTGAGTGTGATGTAAGTCGTGAAGTAACAACCTGATTCATATGGTTTCTTTTGAAGCTTGACATGCTGTGATGTACTTTGCCTTTGTCGAAGAAAGCACATCTGATTTTTCCTTCCTTGAGTTCCACGAAATCGGTCCCTCTGCCAAATAGAAACAGAACCCGGAGATAGATTTTCTGGTAGAGACTGTTCCTTCCCAATCTGAGTCGAAGTAGCCTCGCAGGACAAGTGAGTCGATGACATTTCCATCATAACATAAAATGTGATCTAAACTTTCCTAAATATATCTCATCACTCTCTTTAATGCTTTCCAATGGGAGATTCTAGGATTAGACATGAATTGACTTAACGTGCTAATAGTGTATGCTAAATTTGATCTAGTACACATCATTGCATACATCAAAGATCCTATTAGTGAATGATAAGGGTACTTCGCTATGTCGAGTACTTCACTATTAGAATCGGCAAAAGTAGGTTTAGTCAATACTATACTTGGATCCATTGGAGTATCAATTGGTTTGCAATCAGACATATGAAATTTTTCTAAAATGCCTTTTAGATATGCCTGCTGGCTAAAATAGATCTTCTTTTGAAGTTTATTTCTAGTAATGTGAATTCCTAGCAAGGAATGAACAGCTCCTAAATCAATCATGTCAAATTCCTTTGACATATCCCTCGTAGTAGTGTGCAGAAGAGAAGTGTCGTTAGTAGACAAAATAAACGCATCATCTACGTAAAGAGCTATGTGAACTGAATTGTTGCCTATATGCTTCGAATAAACATTACAGTCAACTAAATTGTTTGCAAATGCCAATTGAATGAGATAAGAGTTGATTCTATCGAACCATGCTCTTACGGCCTATTTAAGACCATAGACTGCTTTGTGCAGCTTGCACACTTTGTGCTCTTGGCCTTTGACTTTGAATCCTTCCAGTTGGAAGGTATACAGCTCTTCCTTGACATTGTCGTTGAGAAATATTGTCTTGACATCCATTTGGTGCATCTCAAAGTCTTCTGTGACTGTTGATGCAATTAGAGTCCTGATTGACTGCATCTTGACAACATGATTGAAAATTTATTAATAATCCACTCCTTGGACTTGAGTGAATCCTTTAGCCACCAGCCATGCTTTCCATTTATCAATGGAACCATCAAAGTTGATCTTCTTCTTGAAGATCCACTTATTGTTGATAACTCTCTTGTGAGTGAGAAAGTCGAGCAGTGTCCAGGTCTGGTTCATCAAAAGTGAGTTGTACTCGCTTTCCATAGCTTCTTGTCACTTCACAGCATCCTTGGAGTTAATTGCTTTGGCTAGGGTCTCTAGTTCTTCTGATGACGTCCAGAATGATTGAGGTGTATACATCTCAGGAACTGTTCGAGTCCGTGAGGATTTGCGGACGTTTGGTTGACCAGGATGCAATGATGCTTCTTCTT
>MU836386.1:0-29739 GCA_029204225.1 Diphasiastrum complanatum | reverse complement strand
TTTTCTTTTCGTGCGGAAGCTCTTACGGGATCCCAACACTCGACTACGCATCATAGAACATATTTTATTCTAGCAATCAAGAGACACAACACAAGTCCAAGAGATACACGAAATAGAGCGACTATATTGTCAGTTTGGTTTTAGAGCAAGATCGTCAATGTCTCGCTCATTGGCGGAATGACTCTCTGCTCTTTTGCTGTGTTCTGCTCGTTGGCAGACTTTCATGCACAACTATGGTATTTTTGCTTTCTTACTCTATTCACTACGTCTCTCTCTGTTTCTTACAAATCTCTGTAAAATTCTCATCACTTTTTTTCTCTCTCTCTCTTCACCCAGTTATGATCTAGAGAGGATTGTCTATACCTCCACTATGTAGAGTTTACAAGATAGCTAAACGTAGAATCACAAGACTACTTAATCTAATCAGCTAGTTAGTTAGTCTCCGTCGTTGCTATTCATTTCAGCTGGGCGTAAAGCCCGTTGGGTTGCCAGCTGGTAGCGCAAAAGATTTCTCTTTGTGTGTTTTCGTTCTTTTCGTTTTGCGTCCAATTTGCGCTTTGCGGTCCTGGAGGAGTGTTTACGATTCGCGATTGATTCACGACGTTCGTGCTTCAAGTCAAAGACACGTTGACTATCGTGAATTGTTCTCGTTCGACCTTCGTGTCTTGTTCGTACTGCGACAAATTTGCAGGAGTTCACCATTTCTGACACCCCCTCTTGAACCTTGCAACTTTGTTCGTTCAATCCAATTGCCTCTCTTTGCTTGGTAAAGAGTGGCTTGTCGAGTGGTTTCGTGAGGAGATCTACAATCATACTTTCTGATTTTATGACTGGACCTGGAGCTCTCCTTTCGAGATCAATCTCGATGTGATGGTACTTCAGAGGATGTGCATCATCTTTGAATGAAAGACAAGATCTTGTGACAGATAGATTGGCATTCTAGGAGTCCATCATCATCATGCTTGGCCCCTCTTGTGGTATCCTGATTGCCTCCAACATCATCCGCACCACACTACCTCATTCGCCACTTTTGAGACTGCAACATACTCAGCTTCGCAAGAGGATTGAGCTACCAAGATTTGCTTTTTGCATATCGAGCTAATTGCAGCTCCGCACGCTATTGTACATCCTCCAGTAATGGACTTGTTGTCATCCTTGCAGCTCGCCCAGCTTGCATCACTAATAGTGATGTAGCTCGAATCCTTTCTCCTCAATTTCTAACTATGTAGGTTAATCCAATATTCTGGGTACCCTTCAAATACTGTAGGATTCGTTTGACCATTTGCCAATGTGCTAGACCAGGATTGGAACAAAATTGGCTCAATGGTAAACAGAAAAGGCCAGATTCGGTCCCGGTACAAATTGTCAAGTACATCATACTCTCGATTAAGTTCTGGTAGGGTACACCTGCCATCTTCTGTTCTTTCTCTTCTGTTTTTGGGCAATCTTGTTTCGTGAGCTTGGCTCCAGCTATCATTGGTGTGGCTTTCTCTTTGCAGTCCATCATGTGGTATTGCTTTAGCACTTTTCTGGCGTATTCTGACTAACTCAAGTGAATTTTGCCATTTAATCGATCTCTTCTGATCTCCAGCCCTAGGCATTTTGTTGCTTCTCCAAGATCTGTGATTTTGTAGCCTTTCAGAAATCTGACTCTTCGTGTCTTTGATCAGCATCAAGGAATTTCCTATCATCAGCGAATCATCCACGAAAATGGTCAGTATCACAAAATCCTTTCCTACTCTTTTGATGTAGACATTATAGTCTAGTTGAGTAGGGTTGAAGTCTAGAGACTTCAGAAGACCTTCAAGCTTTTTGTACCAGGCCCGTAATGCTTGTTTTAGATCGTAGATGCATCTCTGCAATCGACAGACATATTGTCTATTGTCGGGGTCTTCATAGCCTTCAGGTTGCTTCATGAAGATTTTCTCCTCTAGATCTTCGTGGAGAAAGGTTGTTTTCACGTCAATCTGGTGAATTTCCAGATTGTATTATGTGGCGTATGCAAGGAGTAGCCTTATGCTTGTCATCTTCACCATGGACGAATATGTGTCGAAATAGTCGACACCATATCTCTGCGTGTAGCCCTTTATGACAAGCCTTGCCTTGTAGCGGCCAATAGTGCCATCTGATTTTAGCTTTTTCTTGTACACCCCACTTGTAGTCAACTATTTTTTCTGTTTTCTAGCACTGGCTCTAATGTCATGCCTCATTTTGCTTCATCAACCTGATCTCCTCTGACATTGCCTGCTTCCAGAATTCTCCCTTTGGAATCTAGATAGCTTCTTGGTATGTTGCGTTATGACTGATAAGTTGTGTGATCCAGTCACATTTCAAGGATCTATGGAAGATGAGGCACAAATGTTGTGCGCATTGTTTTATGGAAAGGATGCTAACACACCGATGATTGAAAAAGAAAGATCGTGTTTGTTTCATTTTATGGATAGTGTGAATAAGCACACTACAAAGTACATAAAGCCATTGTTTAGAGATGATCATGTCACTTTGTGCTTGCAGTGGCAAGATGCAACAGATCGTGATGTTGTAGATGGGATTTACAATAAAATTACTGCATGGTGGAAAATTGGCAATGCATACGAGAACTGCTTGAATGGATTGGAAAGCTGGCTTGCTTGGTGGAAAAATTGAATTCATAGATGGGAAAAATTTGTTGTCACGATATACCTTATATGTTGTTGTATTCTTGATGCGGTTTGTTGCAATAGAATTGGATTCCTATGATGTGTGTAACTAGCAAGTCTATATGCCACAAATGATGGATCATGGTGATGAGGCAGAGATGCCAATGACAAATTTGTCTGAGGTGGTCCATAGTGTTTGGCAAAGAGTGGACAACTACAATTCTAAACTGACAATTTATGAAGCTACAGTGGGAGATTTGGCTAATGCAATATTGCAGAGTGCACGAGAGAAGTCTTTCTTGGCTGGCCAATACATTGGTCAAGGTCCGACATTTCAAAATTTGTTGGAAAGAGTGTGCTCGGGAAGGAGAGCTTCAATTGTGGGTGCTTCCTTCTCTGAAAGAGTTAACGAGTTTGTTGAACAAATTGACTTGGCCAGGAAAGACCAAGATGTTAATGCACCAATTCAAATTGTCAAACGCAAGAGACCAACACACCAATGGAATGTTGATAATGAGAACGTGTCCCATCATCCAAATATAGAATACGTGCAAAAAGTTTCTCGAAAGAATAAATCCAATCTTCTAAGTTGCAATCAATCAGGAATTTCAAATATACCTCCAAACATGACGGGCCAAGCTAGTCTACAACTTTGCATAGATATACGAGAAATACAACTAAACAACAGTTGGTTGGCTATTCAAGGTCTAAGAACTGGTAGCAAAATCAAGTGTCAAGGTATGAAGGCTGCCGGCAGAGGACACTGCAACAAGTTGATCAAATCAAGAATGGCACCTAGTTTTTTTGGGACAAGAAAACATCAAAATGGATACACAAATCAATTCATGTGCTTTTGTGCTAGTGATATAACTTGTACTTGGAAAGTCAATCCGAATGTCACTATGTCACCTACAGTGAACAACGGCACTTGTGCTTGAACATCTTCAACTTTCATATCACATATTGCAATAGTTTGCATGGATTGGTTTATGCAAAACAAAGTGCACAATGGATAAGTCACGTAGTTGCTATAATACTAAAAAGCAAAAAATGTAGAAATCCATACCGTATGTCATATACATGGGCAGCCATTGTGACCCAATCTTTAATTTGGTGCACATGATCAAAACAACACCAAGATCTTGCTAGATCGTTCCCTGGTTGCATTCTTTGTACAAATTCCACTCCCGACGCTGTGGTCCAGTAGTGGACATCTTGAAAACATGACATCTATCTGTTTTGTCATGCAACTGCCCAGTGAACAACGATCCATGGAAGAATTGGTATGCACAATGTTCTTTTAAATATAGGAATGAAGTTATTTCATGGGATAGATCGACAGGCTGCAATTCTTTCCTTGCCAATGTTATCCATTTTTTCAGTCTGCAATAATCAACCAACAGAAAACAGACTTGGTTTGACAACTTTTGTCGGCCAAAGCTTGTCCCGATCAATATCTCTTGCAGACAAGGCCTCTTGGCTAGGAATGGTTGTGAAAAGCTTGTAAAGACCTCCTTCTTGCATTCCCTTGGCTACCACTTTGAAGGTCTTCTCTTTGTCTTTTACCAAACATTTAGAATCATTAAACTCTACCACCATGTTCTGTTTGGTAATGGCACCAACAGATAACAAGTTCTTAGCCAACCCTGGTACATGCAACACACTTTTAATTTCCTTCACCTCACCTGATGATAGCTGTATTGCAACTGTACCTTTGCCCCTCACCATACGTGTAGAATTATCTCCAAGGCAAACATGCTGGCCATCTTCTGTCTCCTCATAGGTGCTGAACCAATCTCTATGAGGTGTCATGTGCTTTGAGGCTCCAGAATCAATGTACCATCCACCAAATGTGGATTCAGATGATAGGGCTGCGATGAATAGCTCAAGCACACCAGATTGCTCCTCCTTTGCAACTTTGTCAACAAAGTGACTCTGCTGGTTCTTTCCCTTCTTCTGATCACTTTGCTTCTTCCTGCATTCAAAAGCAAAATGCCCATACTTACCACAATAGTTGTATTTGCCCTTCCTCTTGGGTGTAGATGAGGAATTGGTGCTTGACTCCTCTCCAACCTGTAACTTGGACACCTGCTGCTCCAAGCTTTGCTTTGAGTTCTTCTTTTTGCCTTTGCCTTTCTTCTGAAAGTTTTGCTTCTTCTTAGAAACAAATGCAAGCTCTAGATTATCTTTCCTTTCAGAAAGATTCTTCCTTCTCATCTCCTCCTGTAAAAGAAGACCACATAACTCCCCAAAGGTTGGGAGTTTCTCCCTAGCAGAAAGTCTTCTTCAGATACCTGTGAGGCTTGTGCATTAGAGAAGCAACAGAGGAAAAAGTTTCCAAAGGAGAAAGCTACCAGGGCCAAGGGCATTCTTGAACTTGTGCATTCAGATTTATGCGGTCCCATGCAGGTCAAATCAGCAGGGGGGCATATTATCTCATGACCTTCATAGATGATTTCTCTCGGAAGGTATGGGTCTATTTTCTGAAACTGAAATCTGAAGCGTTCAAATACTTCAAACAGTGGAAAGCTATGGTGGAAAACCACACAGGAAAGAGGTTAAAGACTCTCAGGTCAGATAAGGGTGGTGAGTATATTTCTAATGAGTTCAAAGATCTTTGCAAAGCATGTGGGATAAAGAGACAGTTTATTGCTCCACATACACCGCAGCAAAACGGCATGGCTGAGAGGAAAAACAGGACTATAGTTGAGTGTGGGAGGAGCATGCTCAAGGCAAAGGGGTTGCCAAATTCCTTTTGGGCAGAAGCGGTAGCAACTGCTGTTTTTCTATTGAATATAAGTCCAACCAAAGTAGTTGAAGGAATCACGCCAGAAGAGGCATATAGTGGCAACAAGCCCAAGGTGGGTAGCCTTCGAGTATTTGGGTGTACAGCATATGCACATATACCAAAGGACTTGCGAAGAAACTTGATGCAAAATCCGTAAAGTGTGTCTGTCTTGGGTATAGTGAAGGTGAGAAAGCTTATGTGCTATATGATCTCGAAAATAGGAGGAAGATCCTAAGTCGAGATGTCATCTTTGATGAAGAGCATGCACCCAAGATATAGGAGCAGGATAAGGAAGGAATTACTGAGTTCATACCCTTGATTGATTCCACGGATGAGGATCCTAGTCAAGAGTCCTGTAAGCCTCAAGTGCGGGAGCAACAACAGGAAACCGAACCTACTAGTTCGAGACCTCTTTTTGGCCAAGTACCAGAAGCAGAAGTTGGGGACAAACGGAAGACTAAAACAGTACCATGGGATATGTAGTCACCATCCACATCACCTACTGCTAGGAAGAAGCTACCTAGGTGGTATTGGGAAACAATCAAAGAAGGTCAAATGATTGAAGAAGGAGAGAGCAGTGAACAGGGTGTCAGAAGATCTCTTAGGTCTCATGAGAGACAAGAGACTAGCTTTGCTCTTATGTCCACTATTCTGAATGCAGATGAGCCACAGTTCTTTCACGAAGCCGTGAGAGAAAAGATATGGCAAACTGCCATGCAGGAGGAGTACGACTCCATTGTCAAGAATGACACATGGGAGCTCACTACATTGCCAGAAGGGAAGCAACCAATAGGTTGCAAGTGGGTCTATAAGACCAAGTTTCATGCCAATGGAACAGTGGACAAGTACAAGGCAAGGTTGGTGGCGAAAGGCTATGCTCAGCAAGAGGGGCTAGACTATGATGAGACATTCGCACCTGTTGCTAAAATGACATCTATCAGGACCGTTTTGGCTATAGCCTCATATTTTGATTGGGATGTCCATCAAATGGATGTCAAGAGTGCCTTTCTTAATGGGCACCTACAGGAGGAGGTTTACATGGAACAACCGTAGGGATTTGAAATAACAGGCAAGGAGAATCTGGTTTGCAGGCTTAGGAAAGCCTTGTATGGGCTCAAACAGACGCCAAGGGCTTGGTATAGCTGAATTGATGAGTACTTTGCAAGGCAAGGGTTTGAGAAGAGTAAGTCTGATTGCAATCTTTATGTCTTCAGGGAAGGAGAAGACTTTGTGGTTGTTGTGCTCTATGTGGATGATCTACTCATCACGGGAAGCAATAAGAAGCTTATTGCTTGTGTTAAGAAGAATCTTTCTAATGAGTTTGAAATGAAAGATTTGGGTTTGCTACACTATTGCCTAGGAGTTGAAGTTTGGAAAGGGAAGCGTTGTCTTTTTATCTCACAGGCAAAGTATGCACAGAAATTATTGAAGAGGTTTAACATGCAAGAAAGCAAACCAATCAGCACACCCATGGATGCAAGCAACAAGCCATCAAAAGATGATGGTCCAGCATTTGCAGATGAGATGCTCTATTGTCAGTTAGTGGGCAGCCTGATTTACCTTACTACCACCAGGCCAGATATTGCTTATGCGGTTGGAATTGCAAGTCAATACATGTGTAAGCTTACCAAAACACATTGGAAGGCAGCCAAGCGGATCCTACGATATGTGAGAGGGACACTAACTTATGGGATTGGATACACGGATGACGGGAACCTTCAGCTGGAAGGCTATTCAGATTCTGATTGGGCAGGTGATAGAGACGATCGGAGATCGACGACAAACTATTGTTTCAGCCTAGGTTCAGGGGCTATATCGTGGTGCAGTAAGAAGCAGCCTACTATTGCTCTATCGTCTACCGAACTTGAGTACAGGGTGACTACGAGGTCCGCCTGTGAAGCCATTTGGTTACGCCGTCTACTTGAGGACATGCAGATTGCTCAAGTAAGACCTACATTGTTACATTGTGATAACCAAAGCTGCATTAAGCTTGCAAGGAATCCAGTCTATCATGCACGGACAAAACACATAGAGGTGGACCAACATTTTATACAAGAGAAAGTGCACAGTGGGGAGATCGAGCTAGTTTATTGTGACACCAACGACCAGACAGCTGATATTTTTACTAAACCACTTAGTAAAGATAAGTTTGAAAAGTTCAGAACATTGTTGGGTGTCAGTTTGAATAAAATTGCCATTAAGGGGGGGTGTTGAAGAGTAATGCCTATTTTACCCCTTTTGGCTAAGCATTAGTTAAGTTGTACAAAACTCATGGGGCATTTTTTTAATTAAATGCATGAGACCCCCCCTTTTGTTAAGTTATGTAAATTAGTGCAAGTGGCCCACTTGGCCAAGTAGCTCACTCCTATGGTTGACACCTAGACTTTCCATGCATGTAAAGGAGGTGCTTGCCTCACAAGGGATTTGGAGGACCCACGCCCTCCTCTCTCTCTCTAGCAATTCATTTCTTCTTGATACTTTTGAGTTTGTGAGATGCTCATGCAATTCTCCTTGTGTGTGATATTTCCATAGCCAAGTTTTCTCAAGCTTTCATAGTTGATCTAGCATCTGAGTTAAGATACTATGGGAAGGTTTGGTGCTTAATTTGCTATTCTTCTGGCTATTAATCGTCCAGAGCTCAGATTCATTTGGCAGTAAAGTCCAAGGATGTTGGATCTTGCTGATTCAAAATAATTCAATCTGGACCTTTAAGGATTTGATCAGTTTGGTTGGCCAGTAGTGTGATGTTAGGCCTCTTACGATGGTTTTTCCTTGATAACTTTTTGAGAGTCTATACATTTTGCGAGTAAATAGAGTGCTAGTTTTGCAAGTTTTTTTTTTATCAGTATCATTAATTGTCAAGACCAATGGCTATGGTAGCTTAATGCACCATATAGATTGAGTTATAAAGATTCTAGTCGAGTCCATCAACATCGAAAAGATCAAGAGACTATCCACTTTGACCACCACCCAGGTTGTGGCATCTACTCCACCGTTTCCATTTTAACTACCATTATTTGTGTGTTTCAAATATTCTAAAAATATTGTTGAATAGCCACTCCAAAATATAGATAGAGCTTATTGTGTTTTGCAAAATAATTTTCATAAAACTACATTCGTTAGATAAGAGTCCACATGCTCCAATTTTTTGATCATTGCTTTTGAAAATGGTAGCAGAAAATAGACCAAATATGTTTAGCATAAAAACATGGTAACAAAAAGTAAACTAGGTAATCCGAAGCATATGAATCTTGTCTTCCAAAAAGAACCACGTAATGAAAATGGTCTTCCAAAAAAAATCCACATGGAAGCACATCAAATGTCCAAGTACGTTGCATCTGTAGTCTATTCCTCATCACACTCGTCATCCACATAAATACAAGCACTTGCACTTTTTTTACTCGAGGACCTTTTCATAACATCCTCGCTTCCCATTGCTTTTTCCAATGACTCTGCATAGGATGGCAAGTGACTGGATTATGCAAGCATGGATATGGATATAGAGAAGCACGTCCAACGAATAAAAAAGCTAGCTAGATAATACATATCATTTCTGGAAGATGTTTCTGGATCAAATAGTCTCTCTGCCGTAGGGTAATAATGTATCCAATGGTCATTCATACTCCCAAACAAGGAAGGGTCAACCAAATCACAATCACCCATGGGCAATTGCAAATCGAGGCAGAAGCAGAACCAGCACAATGGATCCTATGGGTCAACCCGTACATGTGGCACCCTTGTAAGCAGTCTGAAGAGCACCTCCCATGGAAATACCTAAATATGATGTGTCATCAGATCCTATCAGATTCATCCATATCTATGAGCAAGCATGTGAAATTTATGGAGATCAAACGCCGACGGAGAAACTGATGTTGTTTCCCATGTCTCTAGTAGTTGTAGCACAAGATTGGTTCTTCAACCTATGAGAGGAAGAGAAGACCACTTGGTAAGGGGTTAAGGCGGCTCTCATCATGCACTTTAAGCCAAGAAAGTTCCTGGAAGATCCTATGAGCAAGGTCAAAATGGGAAAAAGAGAAAGGGTCGGGGACTACATAGAACGGGTCAAGCACTTAAGATCTGAATGCAATGCAGCCCTAACTCTCGATCATGCGATTATTATGTAGTTCCTCACGAGGCTACCACAAAATATCAAAAGAGAACTTAAATGACGGGAGCAGTACGCTACATTGCAGGAAGCAATGGAAGATGCCATCAGAGAAGAAGACGAGAATTTAGACAAAGGATCATATCTGACCACCCATAACTGACTCCCTCGGTAGCATCATCGTCTAATGCATCTAACATATCAATGGAGTTGCTGATGGAGCAAATGACAAAGTTACACAAGTAGCAGATGAAACAACTAACGATGTTGTTTGATCAGAAACTGAAGGCCTTGCAGGGAGTTGTAGTGCCAACTCCAAACCCACCGGAACAAAACCAACTACAATATCCCCAAAGAGAGAATGTATGGTGCTCAATTTGTACCCAAAACACGAACGAGTGTCTAGTTTTGAAGCAAAATCTCAAGCTAACACAAAGGTTTTACCACTCGTGCAACGCATCATTGCACGAGATGACATTTTTCCCATTCAACCCTTAAATCATACAACAAAAGAAGAATCAATATCAGACCTCTTATCCTTACCATCAGGGAGCACCGAATGCGGCACCGCGGTATGATGTGCCAAATAACCAACAGCGCACGGCCTTACCTGCCCCACTAGGGCCAGCTAACAATCAAGCAACTCATGTAAATCTGGCCATAGCAAAACAAAGACCACACCTCAGCCTAAGCAGCAGCAGTGGTATGGACCTGAAGAGGCATTTGTCGATCCAGCAATCAACGAATAATATGCGATAGCCTCAACGTTAGGGAGGTAGGATCTATGGCTGCTATGGATGCGGAGAAGGCCACCGAATTGTAGAATGTTCTTATAAAGGACAGTATTCGGCTTTCTATTGTGGGTGCGGATATGGGCATTGCTACAAGAATTGCCCAATTGAACATGGAACAAGTGCACCTTTGAATCTAGTCTCGGTACAACTGATAGCAGTTCTAGGAAGGACACCACAGAAAAAACAAAAATCCCATGTTCCCATGCTAGCAGTTACGCGAGCACAGAAACAGAATGTAGTGGCTCCATCAACAACATCATCAGTATCAATGGCCGACGATCAACCCAAAGCAACTAGACCATATTCTAATATGAGGGAGGAAGGAAGGCAATACCAAAAGATACGCCATTGGATATAGGATGCACAGGCAGTAACTGCATCTCTTAGGTGTCATGGGACTGCCACCAGTTTGGTGGAGAATACTGTTGGAGAATTTGCGAATCCCAAGGCAACCCTAACCCTAGTTAATAAGTGAGAGAGATTTGGCACCCTGCGTGTGTAAGTCCAACCCGATGATCACATAGTTATTTGATAATTAGAAAGTCAATAAAAAGACTTTAGACCTTTTTGCAGGACTTTTAATGTCGCAGGGCCTAAATTTCAAGTTAGTGAATAAAGATGGGACTCCCACCAAAATTGGTTCAAATTCAAATTCAAATTGGTTCCCTCCAATTTTGAATGGGTTTCCACTCTTTTTTAAATATGAATAGTTAGGGAGGTAGAAATGGGCCAATAGGATTTTGAGGTCAGGGTCCTCCTCTCTACTATAAATATTGCCAAACTCGAGTTTGGAAATCATGTTCATATCCTCATTTCAATACAAGCATATTGGTTCTCTTTTGGAATGGATTTGTGAATGTCCTTACTCTCTATCACTTCTCTTCCACCTCTCATGCTTTCATTATATTTGCTAATTGTTGGATCTAAATGTTATTGGAATTGCTATTTCTTATGCTTTTTGTGAGAGAAAGGGAGAGAGAGAAAGAGTAAGCTATCTTTATTGTGGATCCAAGATTCGTGTTTCGCAAAGTTTGTATAAGGCTTTATGGCATAATTGTAGATATTTGGATTCATCTAGGCACTATGTTACGGCAACCCTTAATGACGGCACCAAAAACTCCACTAGCATTATTGCATCTAGCCATAAACCAATTGGAAGGGTGTTTGATCAGTGCTTTCCTTGTATAGTGTTCTGAATGCCCACAGTGCAGCATGTAACTTGTGCTCCCAATCAGATCTGCTAGCTTCAATGGTCTTCGTGATAACGCTATACAGGATTTTATTGGATGACTCTGTCTACCCATAACCACGAGGATAATAAGGTGTGCTGAATTGATGGATTACGAATAATTCTTCCAACAGGGCTTGAATCCAACAGGATGAATTGGACCAATATAGTCCAATCTGAATGGGCTTGAGCTAGAATTGTATGTTAAAGATCATAGTTCAATCTTGTCAGTCTTCTAGCTCTCTGGCACACGTCGCATTTCTTCAAGTATTCATCTGTGTCTTTATGAATCATTGGCCATTAGCATCTTGATTACAAGACCTTGCAAACTATAATGTCGGATGCGAAATGACCACCACCCATGCCTTCATGCGAAATTGAAATAATCTACATCTTCGAAGGATCCATCTGATTCCCTTCGATATAATTGGCCGACAATCAACTGATAAGGTCTAGCTTGTAGAATCAACTTTTGTTGTTCTGCATTGGGTAAGGATTTGTCCGGTTGGCCGCACATAAGATACTCAACAATGTTTGCAACCCATTTAGGTATAGTGTCGATGTAAAACAAGACAACATCAGGTAGCTCATCATCAGGTAGGATCATCTTACTAGATAGAATATTCATCATTAACTCTGTTTGTGACACTTTTGGTTCAGTCATCTTAAAGGATTCTTCATGATGATGCGACTGAGTATTAATATCTGTTCGTGGATTATTCAGTGGTTGCACAAGTGAAGAATGGACTTCGGCTACTACCTTAGCGGCTTTAAGCTCTTCTTCTTCTTGCAAATGTTTAATCCATTGTCTCATATCTTGATATCTCCTCTTTTCTACATGGAAATTTGGATAGACTCCAGATGTTGTTGGCATATCAGTCACTGGTATAGAATCAGCAGGTACTGGATCTATCATAACTTCTTTTTGCTTCTGAGCTCTGGTAACCACCATCAAGGGTATACTTGATTCAGGTTGAACTGCTGGTCTTTGCTTGATTGTTATCAAATTTAGAGGAGCTGTGACCGGTGGCAGTTTTACTCTTTATAGCAATGTCCATAACCACATTCATGACAAAATGGTACAAATTTGTCTTTGATTGGACATTCTACAACTCTATGATTTTCTCCACATGCAAAGCATCCAAGCGGCACTCTGGTCCAATTTTTAGATGCTTGTTGTTGTGCGGTAGCATAAATAGCATATTGTTATGAAGGTCCATGTGAAAGATTCAACTAGTTTCATCACATTTTGCAATATTTCCATATTTGGCATATTGAGAAAAAAAACTTGTTTTAGACTTAGAGGTTGACTTTTCAAAGTTCATTAGTCTAAATTTCATTTGAATAAACACTTTTTGAAAGTGTGGGAAAGATAGAATGCGAGTTTGAGTAGATTCAATTTGAATAAGTTGGGTACATTGAATCTAGACCCAAAATTGGTAGGGTTAGCATTTTGGTGGGAAAGCCAAGTGGCCAAATATTTTTGGACCTGTTATAAAAGGATGTAACTCATGGAGAGAGTAATATTCTCTCTTCTCTATCTCATTTCATGCTTATACATGGTTCTCTTGGGTTCTACTATCCATTGGTGCACTATCTTGGTGATTGCTTGCAATTTTATGTGTAGAATGATCTATATTTGCTATTTTTGGATACACACGTGTGAAATACAGTAGCTTGCTGGTTTTGTACGGACAACAACAATACATAATCATTTCATTCAAGTTTGATCAAGTTCTATTAGTGTTTGCATCTCAAATTGTGTGTAGATGCTGATTTTTCTACATTGGTGAAATTGGTAGTGTATTTCTCTTTCTAACCAAAGATCATTCAAGTAGATTGGATCTTAAGGATCTGAAATCTTTCACATGGTATCAGAGCTTGTGTTTCAGGTTATGAAGGAGGAAATCATATCTATCAATGATTTGGTGAAGATATCAAGTCTAGAGCATGCTAGAGAGGATTCTACACCAAAATCGGATTTTTTGCTTTTGTAGATTGGATCTTTTGTAGATCAAAACACTAAATAGGTCACTATACTTGTTCAATTCCGATTTTTGAATTCACATACTGGATTTGGCCAGTTTTTGGATCATTGGTTCAGCCTAAGTGGTGGCTTATAGATTGCATATCAAATTTTCAACATTTGCATGTAGATTTGGAATAGTCAAATTTTTGTGATTTTGTCAAAACCCTAATTTTGATTAAATCTCTAGATAGTGAGGTTGCTGGACTTCATTTGAGTGTGTTTCAATCTTAGGAAGTGTCAAAAGACATTAGATTGAGGATAGATCATAGGTTGATAAGATTCCATGATTCTATGTGTTGATTTGCTTGGATAAGTGCTAGAAGAGAATTTGTGAGATAGTTTCAAATCTTGGTGATTTCTTTTGAAAGCATTTGTTGTTGTTCAAGGATGTGAATTTAATAGAAGACCAGTTTATTGATTTGAAGGGCAAGGACCAGATGCAGTCTACAATTTCTGCCCCGACAATTGACTCTTCTCGGAAGACAATTTCTATTTCTTCTTGTAGTCATCCAATATAGTCAGATCCATAAGAAGAAGAAGAAGCTGCAACTCAAGAGCAGCCGACTTAGCCAACACAAAGTCAAATTTTGCAGCCATAAACTTCAACCAGAAGATCAACTCGAATTCAAACTCAACCTATCCAATACACTGATGAGTTTGCTCACTGTTTCATTCAGGAGCCAACCACAATTGAGGAAGCTATGTCACAAGTAGATTAAGATCTCGGGAAAGAAGCGATGGACAAAGAGTACAACTCATTGCTGATAAACAATACATGGACTGTCATGAAGCTGCCAACAGACAGGAAGGTAATTGACTACAAATGGATCTTTAAGATCAAATATAATGCAAATGGCAGTATCAAAAGAAAGAAAGCTCGACTTGTGGCTAGAAGATTCTCACAGACTATTTCGAAACCTTCAGCCCAGTCATCAAGCACACTTCTATTCGACTGCTACTTTCATATGCTACTGTAGCAAATTTTGAGGTACACCAGATGGATGTACAAACAACATTTCTCAAGGGAGTTATTGAGGAGGACATGTACATGATCCAGCCAGAAGGCTATATATCCTCAATGGTCAAGAAGACTAGATATACAAACTCCATAAAGCTTTGTACAGTTTGAAACAATCATCCAAAACATGGTTTCATCGATGTAGAACAACTGATCAGACAGATCTTGATTCTACTAACAAAGCGCACAGTTTACTTGACAAAGGATGAGAAAGAAATGAACGTGAACTCAAAACATTTATATTTATGACCAACTCGAAATATTCGCAAAATTAGTCAACTCGAAAGATTCGTGAAACAGATTCTTGTAGAAGCTCGTGGCTTTCTTGTTGAAGCTCGAAAGATTCGTGAACAGAATCTTGTCGTGAAATATTTTGTTTTTTGTTCAAACCTCAGATGCTGCAAAATTGTCGCGAACAATTCGCGAAATCTTCTGGACTGTTCTTCAAGCTCACCAGTTGCGAAACTGTCTTGAACAGTTCGCGAAATATTTTGGATTTCTTCTTCATGCTCAAGAATTGTCATCTGTCGCGAACAATTCACGAAAGACAAAAATGTTGCGAAGAGACAAGTGTCGCAAACAATTCGCAAAACACAAAGCTAAGACGAAGAGACAAACTGTCGCGAAATATTTGTAAACATAAATTATTTGACCCTAGAAACAGAGCGTCTATTTGAATATCAACCGTTGTAAATGGTTAGATATCTACTATTACAGCATTGAAAGGCCAAACGACCTGTCTTGTAGCAATATAAATATATGTGCACTACTCGTTGTAACTCACTCAATCAGAGATACAACAGCGAGATAAGACAACAAAAGATGTATATTGATGAATCAGATTTAGAGTTATAAAAAATCATTTTTGATTAATAGTTTCTTATTGTCTAAATTGTCTTAAGTTGTCTCTTACTTTTGCATATTATTTTCGCATGCATATTCAATCTAGGTAAACACTGTTTTATTAGTACATAGATCAGATACAGTCCTGATTGAAGACACTGATATTAGTTTGATTTATTCAAACTTTCATCGTGTTCTCTGTGGAAGAATAATTACTATTTTTTCTACAATGGTATTAGAGCATACAGAATTAAAACTGAGACAGTGATATCAGAATGAATCAGATCATCCCTCTCAACATTCTCCATACATCCATCAGCAATTCGGTATCTGGAGTGATTCTGAAAATTAGAAGATGTCGATTATCAATATTCAAGCTAAGATCACTACGATCTTGGATCCAAAATGTTCAAGCTACTTGTTTTGAAAATTGAAGACTTCACTCTTATTGAAGGGCAAAGGTCTGTGACAATGGGTAGAACCAATAGAGGAGAAGCCAGTAGCTACTCCTGGCAAAGAACTTCGAGAATGGAGTTTAAAAAATGATAAAGCTATAGCAATGATTGTGTTTTCAGTGCATGACAATCTAATGCTAGATCTTACTTCAATTTCGAATGCAAAAGATTTATACGAATTGCAAACCAAGAATGAGACTTGATCTCGTAATCAGATCATGTTCTTGGAAGCCCAATTAATTTACCTACAGTGGAATGACAAAGACCTGAACACATTCGTGCAAAAGATTAAAGATCTGTTTATTTCCTTGCAGAAATTTGGTGCAGAAAATACAATTTCTAAGGAAAAACAGCTTAGTTATTATCTTCGAGCCCTACCCAGGTCATTCCACACAACAAGAATCTTATTGGCGAAAGATGCGACAATGACACTTCAAAAGGAAATAGACAGAGTTAAGGAGGAAGTAGAAGCTTGTGAATGTTATGACGACAATGGTGATTCAGATAATGCTCTATTTACTCAGAAAAATAAATCTTCTGAGAAGTCTAAGTTTAAGAGGTCGTCGTCTAAGAAGAACGAGTCTAAAAAGAATGAACAACAATCTAGTAAACAATAGAAGAATTTTGGTGATAAGAAGACCTGCAACAGATGCAGAAGATCAGGTCACATAGAAGAAAAGTATTGGTTAAATCCAAAGATTGAATGCATTCACTGTCATAAACGGGGTCATGCAGCGTAGACTATTATCAGAATCCCAGAAACAAAAAGGAGCATAATCAAAGCGAACCTTCAGATTCAAACTATGTTGAAGACAAAGCAGAATGCTCCAAAGCAGCAAAAGACAGGGCAACAAGGGACTCAACAGCTTATCTTAGTGCTGATTTATGTTGTTCATCTAATTCAATTCGAGAAGTAGTACTTGATTCAGGAGCCACCTCACATTTTGTTTTCTCGAAACAAATTTTGTCTGAGTGCAAGAAGACGAACTATTCGAGATTCACTATACTTGGAGATGATTCTAAATACGTGGTTGATGGAACTAGTGTCTCCCTTCTCCATTGGATAGGAAATCTTTCTTTTGTGAATCATGCATCTATGGGAAGCACTCTAGAAACAAGTTTCCTAAATCACATTCCATCAAAACAAAGCATGTATTGGATCTTATACATAGTGATCTTTGTGGTCCAATGCCAACTCCGTCATTAGGAGATGCAATCTATTTTATCACTTTCATAGATGATTATTCTAGATGGTCTACAGTCATGTTCATTAAGCACAAATTTGAAGCTTTTGAATGATTCAAGAGATTCAAGGCGATGGCTGAGACTCAAACATTTACAAAAGCGAAAGCACTCCGAACTGATGGCGGCGGTGAATACCTCTCTAACGAGATGTCCGACTACATGGCTAAACATGGTATTAGAAGATAGTTCACCACTTCCTATTCACCTCAATAGAAGGGAAATTGCAGAAAGGAAGAATCGAACTCTTCTCAACTCAGCCAGATCCATGCTACATCAAGCGCACCTACTTGTGAAGTTTTGGGCAGAAGCTACTACCACAGCCTCTATTAACAACTTACAGAACATATCCAACACCAAAGCCATCAACAACAAAACTCCTTATGAAGTTTGGCATGGACACAAGCCTAGTGTCAACCATTTAAATATCTTTGGTTGTATATGTTTTGTTCACATTTCTAAACAGCTTAGGAAGAAGCTGGATCATAGGACAAATAGATTTATTTTCATTGGCTATTTAGATGAAACATAAATCTTACAAATTTATGATCGATCCACCAATGTAGTATTTGTCTCTAGGGATGTAATATTTCAAGAACATGCAGATTATGATTTCAAACAACCATCGATAAACGATGCTATGTTATTTCATCCTATTTTACGTAGCATGGAATCTTCCAATGATTATATTTTTTCTACAGAAACTGTAGCTACAGCTACAGCTACAGAAGCCGAGCAGCCGATAGTACTTGTCATCAGACCAGACCAAGCCAGCTCGAGCAGCTCTGGAGAAATTCAAGAAGAAGTATCATCGCATCCTAGTCAAACCAAACGTTTGCAGATCCTCACGGACTCGGACAGTTCTTGAGAGGTATACACCTCAATCATTCTGGACTTCATTAGAAGAACCAAAGACCCTAGCCGAAGCAATTAACTCCAAGAATGTTGTGAAGTGGCAAGAAGCTATGGAAAGCTAGTACAACTCACTTTTGATGAACTAGACCTGGACATTGGTCGACTTCTCCACTCACAAGAGAGTTATTCAACAACAAGTGGATCTTCAAGAAGAAGATCAACTCTGATTGTTCCATTGCTAAATGGAAAGCACGGCTGGTGGCTAAAGGATTCACTCAAGTCCAAGGAGTGGATTATCAAAAAAAAATTAGTCCTGTCATCAAGATGCAGTCAATTAGGACTCTGATTGTGTTAGCAGCCACAGAAGACCTCAAAATTCACCAAATAGATGTCAAGACAACATTTCTCAATGGCAACGTCGAGGAAAAGTTGTATACCTTCCAACCGGAAGGATTCGAAGTCAAAGGCCAAGAGCACAAAAAGTGTGCAAGCTACACAAAGCAATCTATGGTTTGAAACAGGCCGCAAGAGCATGGTTCGATAGAATCAACTCTTATCTCATTCAATTGGATTTTGCAAACAATTTAGCTGACTGTAATGTTCATTTGAAGCATATAGACACCAATTTAGTTCACATATTTCTTTACGTAGATGATGCGTTTATCTTGTCTAATGACACTTCTCTTCTGCACACTACTAAGAGTGATCTGTCAAAGGAATTTGACATGACTGATTTAGGAGCTGTCCAGTTTTTGCTAGGAATTCACATTACTAGAAATAGGCTTCAGAAGAAGATCTATCTTAGTCAGCATGCATATCTAAAAGGCATTTTAGAAAAATTTCATATGTCTGATTGCAAACCAATTGATACTCCAATGTATAGAAGTATAGTATTGACTAAACCTACTTGTGCTGATTCTGATAGTGAAGTACTCGGCATGGCAAAGTACTCTTATCATTCACTCATAGGATCTTTGATATATGCAATGCTGTTACTAGACTAAATTTAGCATACACGGTTAGCACGTTAAGTCAACTAGGGAAAAAACCTAGAACAAAATTTCGAAGAGGACAAGCCAAGAGAGCGAAGTCCATTCTATCACTGATTCACAGTGACTTATGTGGTCCTATGAGCGTACCCTCCTTGGGTCAAGCTCTATATTTTATCACATTCATTGATGACTACTCTCGGTTCACTAGAATCATGTTCATAAAGAACCAGTTAGAAGCATTCAATCGCTTCAAAGAACTCAAGCAATATGCTGAGAATCAGACTGGTCAGAAAAATCAAGGCCCTGCGGTTTGATTCAGGGGGAGATTACCTATCAAATGAAATGACGGACTACTTATCATCATGTGGCGTGCACCATTAGTTCACAACCAGCTATACCCTACAGCAAAATGGCATAGCTGAGCGAAAGAACCGAACACTATTGGAAGCTGCACGATCCATGATTGTCAACGCACCCTTTGAAGCCTACTACGACTACAAACTAGGTCTGAAACATTTACATATATTTGGATGTCTCTGCTATGCTCAAATACCGTCTGATCTGAGGAGCAAACTAGACCCAGTAAGTTGTAAGTACATCTTTATCGGCTATTCAATGTCACACAAGGCTTATCGCATTTGTGATATTGAGACAGGTCAGATTTCAGTCAACCGTGACAAATTTTATGATTTTAAGCAGAAGCAGCCAATGCAGAAGTCTGTCACAATAGT
Organism: Diphasiastrum complanatum; assembly: GCA_029204225.1. NCBI lineage: Eukaryota > Viridiplantae > Streptophyta > Lycopodiopsida > Lycopodiales > Lycopodiaceae > Diphasiastrum > Diphasiastrum complanatum. The sequence goes on along the minus strand of MU836386.1, from coordinate 10,020 downwards.
TCCATTCTCCATCGATAGACATTGACCTACAAATGTTCCAATGCAGGACAGCTCCACTTACCATAGATGGGCCCAGACCCACGATTGTTCATCCACAAGCTGAAGCTATTCCAATCATTCACCCAGGAGAAATATCCACTCAAGCACCTATAGTTAGAAGGTCTGCGAGAAAACAACAACAACCTGATTGTTTCACCCCTCAGACGTTCATCAGTCATAATGAATCTGCCATTGTTGCAGAAGCACTGTCAATGCCCAATGTAGACGAATGGAAAGCTGCCATGGATGCTGAGTACCATTCCTTGATGAAGAACAAGACTTGGAGTCTTGTCAATCCTCCTGCAGGTATTAAACCTATTGACTCTAAATGGATCTTCAAGCTAAAGCTTAAGCCCGATGGATCAATATCCAAATGGAAAGCTCGATTAGTGGTTAAAGAATTTGAGCAAGTTTATGGAATAGATTACACTGACACCTTCAGTCCAGTGGTAAAGCATCAATCTATTCGCACCTTGCTGGCTATAGTTGTTGTAGAGGATCTGGACATTCACCAGATGGACGTCCCGATAGCGTTCCTTCACGAATATATACAAGAAGACATATTCATTTATCAACTAGAAGGTTACGTCCTTCAAGGCCAAGAGCATTTGTATGTAAATTGCACAAGGCACTGTATGGCCTCAAACAAGCTCCCCGGGCCTGGTATGACAGAATCACACTTCTTGTTGCAGCATAATTTCACTTCTTGTTCCGTAGACTCTAATGTGTATCTTAAACGAAAGGGCTCAAGCTATGTTATAATAGCATTATACGTTGATGATTCTTTGATAATCAACAATTCAAATCAGTTATTACAGGAAATGAAATTTCAATAAAGATGTTGTGCTAAGTTACTATCATACAGACAATATGTTGGCTGATATTTTGACAAAGCCATTGTCTAGAGATAAACATTCTACCTTAGTAGATATGATAAATCTCAATTGTCGTTCATATTCATAGCAGTAAGCTTAAGGGAGAGTGTTGGAGTTTAATCTTACTCCTACTCTTCCTAACTGCCCTCCGTCCTTCTCTCAATTTTACTCTCCAATGAAACGTGCAGAAAATGAACTGTTTTTCAACAGTCTGCATATTTGAACTGTTTGTCGCAACACTCTGCATTTTTCTTCGCAATTTCTAACAGGCAAAAAATCTGACACCCGGCACTGTCGCCTTTCCACCTTCGAGCCATCTAGAGCAAGTAAGTATTTTGCAACACTTGTGCTAACTTGGTTTTTTCGGCCATTTTTAGACAATTTTAGAAATGCGACACTGCTTCGTGAAAAATGTGAAAAATACGACACCGCATTTTTACATGCAATTTCTGACAGGCGACAATTGCAAAAAATGCGACACTGTATTTTTACATGCAATTTCTGACAGACAACAAAGGCGAAAAATGTGACACTATAGTTTTACACAGAATATCACATAGGCGAAAAATGTGACATTGCAATGTTACACAGAATTTCACACAGGCAAAAAATGTGATACTCTGCAGAAATACACAAGATTCCAAGTACAGACTGTCTACATCTTCACGCTCCAATAGTAATTGCTCTAATTAGTCAGTTAATCAATTGTTAAGTGATCTTGTAAATGCAAAGCTAGAATAATGCAAGATCTTCTAGTTGCTATATAAAAAAAATGAGCGATTGAAGAGATGGGTGTATGAATTAGAAAGATATACTCCAGCAGAGATCAAATGACCAGAACGGGTCTTCTAGTAGCTGACTCCTCAGAGTTGGTGATTAGAGAGAGAGAGAGAGAGAGAGAGAGAGAGAGAGAGAGAGAGAGAGAGAGAGAGAGAGAGAGAGAGAGAGAGAGAGAGAGAGAGAGAGAGAGAGAGAGAGAGAGAGAGAGAGAGAGAGAGAGAGAGAGAGAGAGAGAGAGAGAGAGAGAGAGAGAGAGAGAGAGAGAGAGAGAGAGAGAGAGAGAGAGAGAGATTCAGAACTTTAGCAATTGAGTTGAGTCTGTAAGTAGTAGGATTACACGCTTATCAACACAATTGTATTGTGATTTGATTGTTGTGTTACAACATTATTCTACGGATTTGCTACTGTTCTACATCTTTGCATTCTTGTTGAGTTGATGTGCTCTTCTCTGTGTATAATCTTAATATATTTCACAATGTGTTGTCTAACATTGTCCATGAAATGAAAAAGACAAGATTTTTCAAGACCATGCAAAGCAGTGTTTGGATCAATTCCACATGTAGTTCTAATTGCAGTCCAATTGGCCTAGGCCTCACCACCCATAAATCCTTTATATGACACAATTTCATCAAAATATCTTGACATGATTGTATTGAGAAGTGTCCAAAATAGTATTTGTGCTTTCACATCCTATCTTTTTATCTCACATATAGAAATGGTCTGCATCCTATAAGAAAAGCAACACAACATTTTAACTTCACAAAACTGTTTAATTCTCACAAGAGCTAAACATTTAATTTAGATTTCGATATAGTCAACAAAGTAGTTCACAAGAACATAAATGTTTCCTACCTAGTGTCATAAACATGAACCGCCATGGTACCTGATCATGAACTCTATAAACATGGTCGAAACAAATCCATGCATTGGTAAGATCTTCACTAGGTTACATCCTTTTGACAAGGTCAACACCAGTTGCTAGGCCAATAGTGGACATTTGGAAAACAAAGCAACGGTCATCTATATCATGCAATTGTCTTGGAAAGAGAGACCCATGAAATTTTCTTTCATGTACAATCGGGCCATGATGTCCTGTGTCAAGTCCACTAGTAATTCTTTTCGAGCCTTTGTAATCTAGTTCGTGAGTTTGTAAACAAGTTCAGTTAGATGACATTATGCTTTTGAACAATCTAATAATACATTTTATCATCAATAGATTTGCATGTATCTTCTGTTGTTTGTAGTGGGCTCCAATGTTGCCAACAACTCATCCAAGATACTACTTGTTATAGATGATTCATCTAATTTTGAAAGCTGTATAAATGAACTTTTTAGCAATAACTTTCTAGACAATCTTTGGTTTATGCAATAATGTGGTGATTGTTATATGTTGTACCATTTTCTAAATTCTAGTCTAGTTAGCGCTGATGGAGAAAGAAAAAATGCCAGATAGAAAAAACATCATTTGATAGATGCAACTATCGGGCTCTGCAGAATGATTCTCTCTACAATGCAATGATTACACCTATCAAATTTGAAACACTTCTACTTCATTCTAGCTTTGAAATCATCAAAATCTATGAGATTGATTTCGTAGACAAACATAATATTGTTTTGAAAGTTTAGACAGAGCTATAAGAGAATGTAATCAGATTATAATAGATTACAAAAGCATACATTCATCTTGATATGATTTTGAAAGCAATAAACTATAGGATTGAATTCAATAAGTAGCATATACAAATCAGATTAATAGCGAGCACAAAACAATAGCAGATGCAACCGTGCACTTGAAACTAACTCTGAATCACTTATTGTCTCCATCCGATACACTTTCGCTAATTAGAAGCGATTAAGCAATACTTTATGATCAATTGACTAATTGACTTGACTAATTTAACTTGAGAAAATGATCAACTATTTATACTAGTTAGGAATGCCACATGGGCTTATCCAAATGATGGGTTATTGATTGCAATTAGCACTTAGCCAGATTGCGATGTCACTTATCTAGTTAGGTTACACGGTGATTACTTGCAAGTCATTAGCTTCAAAAAAAGTCATAACATGATTTGTTAACCTTCGATAAACATTTGTCGACTCTTCGATAGTTGCTCGATAATTGTCATTGTCATTGTCGACTCGACTGTTGGCGATTCATGTGTATGTCTGCAAATTGTGCAATAACATGAGTAAATATGCAAAGACTAGATAAATGAATGGATATAGATTAATAAACGGATTGTGGAAGAAGATAGAACACCTTGGCAATACAGGTGGAGATGCATACAGGAGGCACTTGACAATCCATGCATCTCGAATATCCATATGTTGTTCACGTGTCTCCAACACATGGATGCTTGTTAAGGTGACCTACAAATTGCAATGTATTTTTTACACCAAACGATCTCAAATATGAGCAGTTGGCATCATGACACAAAAACTCTCCACCACAACATGACACTATCACAACACCCAAAAATCCTTGATAATTTTTTGTTGTATGGTAAATCCAAATATGACCATCGTTCGCTCTTGTCATCTCGTCCATACTAATAGTTGGAGGAGACAATTCAAATGCAATATTGCCATTATAATTGTTGGGCAATTCAGAGACCATCTCAATTTTCCATCATCTTTTTCAATTTGCTGACAATGGAAAGATCTTTAAGCAAATTGAATGTGATGGTTGCAAACAAGATCATACACATGATATTGGTGTAGCATTCACCGCTTCAACTACAGTATCATTATCATCTGCAGTCATCACCTCAACCACATCCTCACTATCACTGATGCCTTGCACTGAGCAAACCAAAAAGGGGGCAAGTTTGTAGCTTGATACCATATTTTTCATCATCGACGACAAATTGTATCAATCTAATTTTCAATTGAGCAAAATCATGGCATCTTTGCTCTCATAAATAAAAATTTCAGATCAACAACATATTAATAACTCACTATGTCACAGTAATCCATATAATGGCTGCATGTTATCATTCTATTTAAATTTGTAATTAACATGTGTGCAGACATCCATTTTTTCAATTATTGAAGGTGAAATGTAAGATGAAAAATGGTGAATTAGTTTTTTTTTTCTCAAAAAAATTCTAGCCATAGATTAGGATATTTATACAAAGTACATGCTGGAAATAAAATTACAGAAATGAAAGTTTTTCAACCTCTCTGAAAAGAATCATGGGGGAGATACAAAAGCGACTGCTCTCGAATTCCCTGCTATTTCTATCTAGCCAAATGTTCCAAAGAGTAGTTACTCTAATATGCTACCAAAAAGCATTAGTCTTAGCATCCTCAAAAGTGATATCGTTCAGCAGTAAATCTGTGTGGCTGAACCTCTTGAATCTAACATGGAAGCGCACAATAAAGAGGTCAGTTACTAATTTCAAAAGAGGAGCATAACAATGAAAGAACATGTGGATCACATCTTCAACAAATGATTTGCATTTAGTGCGGACATGCGGTACTTCACCTCTATATCAGGCACGTACATGAAGAGAACGTTGGAGAATCCTAAGAGAAAAAATTCTAAGTTTGCCATTCTTGATATTGTGAGTACGACAAAATCTGGTCTTCAAAGGAGACCATTTGGAGTTGAACCATGAGAAGGTGAAGTCCAGCTCCTTGGTGGCAAAATGAGGTGTTGAGGGGGCCAAGATCACCGTGGGAGAAAGCGTAGGAGTGGAATTTGGATTCCTTGGTGGAGAGGCCAAGATCAATTTTGAGACGAGAAAGGCTAAGGGAGATAATAGAATCCATAATGATAGCCCAGGTGACAAAGCCTTTCCGACTTAGATTGTGATAGATTCCTAACTATGCTTAGTTGCTAGTTTAAATGCTTTTCTATCACTACACTAGCTCTAACCCACTGAACTCTACTTTCACGACAGTAACTCTAGCCCACTTAACTCTACTTTCACTACACTAACTCTAGCCCACTTAACTCTTCTATCACTATACTAACTCTAGCCCACATAACTCTACTTTCACTAACACTAACTCTAGCCCACTCAACTCTATTTTCACTACACTAACTCTTCTATCACTATACTAACTCTAGCCCACTTAGCTCTACTTTCACTAACACTAAACACAAGCACACATCAAGATTGTAGGTGAAAGAGGAAAGAGAGAGAGGTGAGATGGAGGTTAGCTCATGTGCTCAACGTCGTTTTTCATCAAGCACATGAGCATAAGCATCACAACCAAATACTCGTAAATGAGAAACATTAGGTTTCTTTCTAGTAAAAGCTTCGTAAGGTGTCTTACCCTCCACAGAATTCGGAGGACATCGATTCAAGATATGGTAGTTGTGTTGCATGCTTCTGTCCAAAAGGTATTTGGCAGACCCTTCCTCTTAAGCATTGCCCTAGCCATCTCCACAATGGATCTGTTTTTCCATTCTGCAACTCCATTCTGTTGTGGTGAATAGGGTGCAGTAGTTTGTCTCTTGATCCCCTGATCCTTGCAAAAATCTATAAACTCTGTTGAAAAATACTCACTGCTACCATCTGATTTGAGAGTCTTAATATAACAACTTGTTTGGTTTTCAACTAGAGCCTTGAACTCTCTAAACTTGGAAAAAACATCAGATTTCTTGCTTATGAAATAAATCCAGATATGGCTACTATAGTCATCAATGAATGTGATGAAATAGTAACAGCCACTAATGGACCTAGTTTGTATTGGTCCACACAGATCACTATGAACAAGATCAAGAATGCCATTGGCTCTTCTTGCTCCACTTTTGCGAAACCTCTCTCGGTGTTGTTTTCCCAAAATGCAACCTTCACAAATTTTTCCTTCAAAAGAAATACCAAACAATCCAATAGCTAGATTACCTCTTTTGAGAATCTGTAAACTTTGAGCACTAATATGACCGAATCGTTGACGCCAAAGATCACTTAGATATGAATAGTGCTTACCATAGCTTGAGCAAAAGATCTTGCATTCAATTAGTGGAGTCGATTTTTGTTGACTCTATCTCCTGTAGCAATCACTTTGTAGTGATTCTTGATGTCTTTGACAAGACATTTGTTGCTGTCAAACTCAACCTTGAGTTGTTGATCAACCATCGTCCCAACATATAGTAGATTGTTAGCTAAGCCAGGTACATATTGCACATTGCTTATCCACTTTATCTTCCCACTGGCTAACTTCACTGGTACCACTCCAACTCCTTTAACAAATAGCAATTGACCATTAGCTTGTCCGACTTCATCACCATTGTGAGTTTCCTTGAGTTTTGAAAATCACTCTTTCCTTGAAGTCATGTGTCTGGACACACCACTATCAATGTACCAGGTATCCTTGGCTTCATCACTTGTCATTAATGCTGTAATGAACAGGTTTGAACTTTCACCTGTGTTATCTTCATATTAATCATCATCGTATTGATGTTGATTAGCATAGTTGTCTTCATAATAATAGTCATCAAATTGATGTTGATTAGCATAATTGCCCGCTTGCCATTTGTCTTTTCTTTGTTCTATCTCCTTCTATTTCTTGAAGCATTTATGCTCCCAGTGGCCAGGTTTGTTGCAGTACCTACAATTTCCAGGTTTATTTTGCCTCGCGTCCTTGACTTTGGCCTTGATTCCAATTGCCTCAATTTGGGCCATCATTGGATTGTTCTTGAAATTGTTGGAATGATCCATGATTTGAGTTTCCACCTCTTGATTGGTGTCTTCCACGACCAAATCTGCCACCACGTCCTCTCATTGCAAGAGCTTGATCAAATCCCTTGTTGTGATGACTCAAGTTCTCTTGACGTTGTTCTTCCTGCAAAAGCAATCCGCCTAACTCTTTATAGGTTGGAAGATTTTCCCGTGTGGCTATACTTGTCACAAACATTTGATGTGACTCACTCAAACTATGCAATGTCAACTGCACGATCTCACGATCCTGTAGTCGCTCTCCAACTGCTGCTAATTGGTCACGAATCTCTTTGATCTTCAGTAGGTGATCAACAATAGTTGCACCATCATCCATCCACAATGTGTGCAGCTTCGTCTTCAAGAATAGCACTCGAGATGTGTTTGTGGTCTCAAACAATGCCTTCAACGTATCCCATGCTTCTTTTGGTCCTTCTGAATCCAAAATGTAGGGAATAATTGCATCTCTAACTAATAAGTTGATGACATTTTGTGCTTTTCGTTTTCTCCTATCAAATGCCCACTGATATTCTTCAATCACTGCCTTGTCTCTTCACTTGTCACGACCTCCCATAGCTCATTTTTCATCAAAATGTTTTTCAGTTTGAATTTTCAAACTGCATAGTTGCCAGGTCCTTCCAATTCGCTTGACTCATTAAGGACATTCTCACTTAGAGTTGCCATTACTGGGTAGATGAGTCCGAATCATCACACCACATAACTGTATATTTTTTGGCTGTACACCTGATATCAGAATGGAGCACAGATGTACACCTGCTTGAGATTCTCTTTAGCTCACGCGCGTGGATCCAATATTGGTATGGACTTGCGATATCGGACTGGAGCGTGGATGTACGACTGCTCGGGATTCTCTTTAGCTCACGCGCTTGGATCCGATATTGGTACAAATATGAAAGTTAAAGAGAATATAAGAACTTTCAGAGGGGAATATTCTAGATTTCTTACTTTGGTGCAGCGGCTACGCCGCCTCCTCTTTGTAAAGATTTCGAAGCGAGTGATTGTTCAAACAAACAAAGGTCAATAATGTGAAAAGTATGAAGCCTCAAAACTCTAAATGGCAATACTAGACACTGTTTGGTGTGACTTGTAGTACCCCAAACAAACAGATGAGAGATTTCTTGGCACAACTCTATGACAAATGACACTTTTCACAAAGACTAAAAAAAAAAAAATCTGTAAAACTTTTTCCACTCAACAGATTTTCAATCTGTCTGATGCTGCCATGGCCTTTCCAATGCCTCCAGGATTGTGCCTTTGTTTCTCACTAATGACTGTGAGCTCCAAAACTTGAAAAAGCCATCAAGAATGATTTCTTCCAGCTACTTTTATCTCTCCAAGCTTTCATTGTATCCACTGTTCAGGCACACATGACTATCATAGCTCTGATACCATGTCAATAATCAGATAAGCAACATCAAACATTTACCATAAGCAATCACCAAAGAAGGTAGAAGAAGAACACGCACTCAACACACTATTACATTGTATTCCATACTGCATGTAAAATGTATAAATAAATCCTGAACCTTGATAGAGAGAGAAAACTTAGGAGTAGACTACTAGACTAGCCTATGGCTAGTTACAGTTGGCAATAGCTATCAATAATAAAGTACATCGTGAATAGTAACTAAGAAGTTTATCATTGATTTCTAACATAGTCCTCTATGGAATTGGAATTGTAACGACGATCCATGTGGAAGGTTCTGGAATACCTTGGTGGTGGTGTGGTGGGTTTTGTTGTTTGTTGTGTTGGAGTTTCTTTTTTTTTTTTTTTTTTTTTTTTTTTTTCAGGATATGGATGTGAAGTCGAAAAAAAGATATAGGGGTCAGAGTAGTGGGACTAGTGTGGAACCAAATTGCACAATATGCAGTTGAGTAGTAGTCAAAGGAATTTGGCTGGTAACTGTGTCAATTGGGTAGGGTATAAGTCTAGTCAAAGATTGGAGTTGACTTTGAAGTAGGGGCTCGGCTTGTTCAAGATGTCAAGGCCGAAGACTCGGTCAAGATTGGATGTCAGGACTCGGTTGAGACTTGATGTCCAGGACTCGGCCCGAGATTAGATTGAGAGGCTCGGTCGAGATGTCAATGCAATGACTTAGTTGAGATTTGATAAGTGAGCTTGGGCAAGATTGACACTACAAGGACTCGTATAAGATGCTCGATCGAGATCAGAACTGAGAGACTCGGTCGACATCAGATTGAGAGACTCGGTCAAAATCTGATGGAGAGGCTCGGTCGAGATCTGACTGAGAGACTCGGTCGAGATCGGGACTGAGAGGCTCGATCGAGATCTGACTGAGAGCCTTAGTCGATTGAGAGACTCGGTTCGATTGAGAGACTCGGACGAGATTGGATATGAGAGAACGCAGGGTTGGGACGGAGAGGCTCGGTTGAGATCAGCACACTGAGAGACTCGGTTGAGACCGAACCTGAGAGACTCAGTCGAGATCCCCCCCTCCCCCCCACACTGAGAGACTCGGTCTTGACGGAGAGTCTCGGTTGACGGAGAGGCTCTGTCGAGATCTGACGTGGAGTTTAAAAGAGGTCGAGAGAGGGCCTGATCGAGAGCTAACTTGAGGAACTCGGTCGAGATGATAATCGTTGGGCCTTCGAGACTCGCTTGAGAATTGAAC